>JAJEJO010048545.1:735-229089 GCA_020662805.1 Glaucomys volans | reverse complement strand
CAATTCAGGGAGTTTTTTTTTTAAAATAAAAAAAATACAGGGGTGGGGGGTGGGGTGGGGGGATGCCGGCCGTAAAAACCCAAACAAAAAAAAAAAAAAAAAAAAAAAAAAAAAGAAAGATAACTAAATGCCTCACACTTGATGGGCAGGAAGATATCTGTTAGACAAATGGTGGGACGGGGCGGGCAAGAGAGGCTTCTAGGTGGAAGAAACATCTTGACAAGGACAGAGGATCTGGAGATTCTGTGTCTGGAATGTCTGAGCAGTTTACTCTGCTTATGCGAATGCACAACAGGGCAGGTTGCAGAAGGCCTCTCAGGTTTGGTTTATCCTGTGGGTACAGGTATTTGAAAGTGTTTTAACTCCTCTTATGATTAAATCTCAAGCTCTTCCACTTTGGGGCTTTGTTCTTGCCCCTTAGCCTGGCTTATTTTGACATCCTGCAGTGCCCAGCTTAGGTGGTACCTCCTCTAGGAGATCATCTCTCCCTCACCTCCTGTCCCAAACAGGGTTAGGTGCCTGGCCTCTGATCTCCCATGGCTTCTGAGTCTTCCTTTTATCATGGCATGTGACGCTGCACAGGGACCATGCTTCACTGTCTTTGTACCCTCCCTGCCTGGCATGTGGCAGATGCCTCTTGTGTGTCTGAGGAGGAAGCAAGTTTCCTTCTGATGAGGTCACCCACCAAAACGATTCTCAGATGGGAGAGGCCTGTTTTCAGGAGAGGAAGGCTGAATTCTAAATTATATTTCTAGCTCAGGCAGGTTTCAGAGCATGTCAAAAGTAATATGCCATTCTGTGTAATCGTTATTTCTAGCCAAGCAAGACTGACTGTGGAGGAAAGAAGGTACAGACTGGTGTCCTGGAATAGATTCTGACAGATCTGGGTTTTTTACCTGGGATTCAAATCTCTCTCCAGAGATGACGGAGACAGCCTGCCTGAGAATAAAACCAACCCAGAGGAAAACACAATCAAGCAGAATCCTGACCATATCATTTGAACACCTGGGCTTTTCAGTTACATGAGCCAATAAGAGTTCTACCATAAGGTAGTTGGAATAGGATTTTTGTCACTGCTCACTACTGGGGCTAGAGGTCTAACTGGGGCATATGTGAGGTCAAGGCTCTTAGGGTTTTGGCTTCCTCACATGGACAAAGAGGGGATCTACAATTTTCTGCAGTAGTGATCCTACTAGGGTTGGGGTAGCCAATTTCCTATCCCAAAAGATGTTTAAGGGGTCAGAGATGTGAATACAGAACCAATAATACCCAGTGCACAGCATTCTATCACCTCTCTGTTGCTTTTTATTTTCTGTAGTACAACCAGAATTTTGACACCACAAAGGTATTTCCAGTAATGTTCTGTAAAGGAAGATAGTATATAATTTAGACTTTATGGACCACACGGTTTTTGTTTTAATTACTCAAATATTACAGTAGGAAAGCAGCCACAATGTATAAATGCATGGACATGATTGTGTTCTAATAAAATTCCTTTAAGGACACTGAAATTTGAATTCCACATCATTTTCTTGTGTCAAAAATGGTATACTTCTTTTTTTTGTCAACCATTTAAAAATGTAAAAACCATTCTTAGCTTGTGGGCTGTATGAAAAGTGGTGACAAAGGCCAGTTTGACAAAGCAACGTACACTGGAATGGGTGTTTGTAGGCCTGGGTTCTACCTAAAGCTGTCCCATTGTTAGTCTGTTTTGTATTACTTTAATGGAATGCCTGTGGCAGTCTACTTTATAAAGAAAAGAGGTTTACTTTCGCTCATGGTTCTGCAGGTTCATCCAAGGTTGGGGGTCACACAGCCTTCTTGCTGGCCAAGTTTCAAGATGATAGAGGGCATCACATGGCAACATGGGGAGTATGTGTGTGTGTCCTGTGGTCTTTCTTCCTTTCACAGTCGCCAGTTTTTAATCATGAAGCGAAGTCATCAGAGTGACCACTCTGATGACTCCATGTAATCCTAATCACCTCCCAAAGGACCCCCTGTTAAACATTATAGTGTTTACTTAAATTTCCATTCTCTTAATACTTCATAATGGGGACTATATTTCAACACATGAACCCTTGAAGGACACACTCAAACATGCAAACACAGCACCCATTAACTATGTGATCGTGGTCAAATCACTTTGTATTTCTAGGTTTCCATTTTGTCCATCTGAACACTGAAGGGGTGACATGGGATGGTCTCACAAGACCCTTCAACTCTCAAATACCAAGACTCTGATATTTCATTCGATATATATTTATTGAGCACGTACTGCATGCCAGGCCCTGAATTCTGGTGATATAGGAGAGATGAGAGTTCCTGCTTACATTCAACTAATGAAAAGAGACAAAACTGATTTATATATAATGTTGTATAGTGATAAGTTCATTAGAAAATGAAAAACCAAGGTTGAGAAGTGACAGGGCTGTAGTTTGCAGAGACAGTCTCTTAATCACTGACATTTGAGCAGAGACATGAGTCAAATGTGGCCTTGTGGCAAAAGAGCATTCCAGGTGATCAGGGAACTGCTGATGTCAAGGAACTGAGGTAGATGCTCCCTTGCATTCAAGGAACAGCAAGAAGGCCAGTGTGGCTGGAGCAGTGAGCAAGAGAAGAGGAGGCAGCAGGGTCAAACAGGGAGTCAGGAATAAGTCATTTCTTTCTTAATTGGACACCTAAAGCTCAGGAAATAATGCCAAGAGTTAACAAATGGGACAGCATCAAATTAAAAAGCTGCACAGCAAAGGAGACAATCAGGAATGTGAAGCGAGAACTCCCAGAATGGGAGAAAAGCTTTGCTAGCTACTCTTCTGACAGGATTAATATCAAGAATATACAGAGCTCAAAAAACTTTACACCAAAAAATCAAATAATAAATGGGCAAATGAATTAAGCAAACACTTCTCAAATATATGAAAAAACGTTCAACATCCTTAGCAATAAGGGAAATGCAAATCAAAACCCAAAAACAAACAAACAAAAACCTACACTGAGATTTCGTCTTATAACAGTCAGAATGGCAGTCATCAAGAATACAAATAATAAAAAATGCTAGAGAGGATGTGGAGAAAAAGGACACTGTTGGTGGAACTGTAGATTGGTACAATCACTATGGAAATCAATGTGGAGATTCCTCAGACTAGGTATGAAACCCCATATGACCCAGATATACCACTTCTGGGTATTTAGTCTTTACTACAGTGATACAAACATACCCATACTTCCAGCAGTACAATCATATTACCCAAACTATGGAACCAGGGTAGGTGTCCATCAATGGATGAATGGATAAAGAAAACGTAGTATTATATACACACAATCGAGTTTTATTCAGCCATAAAGAAAAATTAAATTATGTCATTTGCATGAAAATGGATGGAACTGGAGACCATCATGTTAAGAAAAATAAGTCAAACTCAGGTTAAGGGTTGTGCATTTTCTCATATGTAGAAGCTAGAGAGGAAAAAGGAAAACCAAAGCAGGGGTGGATCTCCTAAACATCAAAGGGAGATCAGTAGAGGAAAGGGACCAAGGGGTGGGAGGTGGGGAAGTGCTGGGGAGTATTATTAGCCAAGTTATATTGTTATATTATGTATTGTGTACATGTATGTATATGTAACAACAAATCCCGCCAATACGTACAACTATAATGCACCAATAAAAAATGTGGGGGGAAACGTCATTTAAAAACTTAGAGGTCTTTAGATTTTATTCTAGGTGTGATGGAAAGCCATTAAGGAGAGAATGCTTTTTTAATTCATTTTTTACTTTAAAAGAGATGAGATCTTGCTATTGCCCAGGTTGGTCACAAACTCCTCAGCTGAATTAAATCTCCTGCCTCAGTTTCTTGAGTAGTTGGGACTGCAGACATGTGCTACCAAGTAATGGCTTAAGAAATTATTTTAAAAGGATTGCTCAAGGTACTGTGTGGAAAACTGACTACAGGGGGCAACAGTGGAGGCAAGGAGATAATAAGGAAGATATTACAATAGTCCAGGAAAGAGATGATAGTGGCTTGAACAAAAATGGTAGTGCTAGACTTGGTGAGATATAGTTGGACTCAAGATGTATTTTGAAGATAACTGATAGGACTTATTCAATGACTGGATAGAAGCAGGAGAGAAAAAGAGAAATCAAGGATAAATATGATGGGATCCAGTTGCATTTTAGGAACATAATGATTACACACAGGAAATGGTTAACATTTAACTTAAGTTTTGGTACCAGGGATTGAATCCAGGGGCACTTTAACACTGAGGCACATCCCCAGCTTTCTTTTATATTATATTTGGAGACAGAATCTCACTGAGATGCTCAGGGACTCGCAAAATTGCTGAGGCTGGCTTTGAACCTTGGAGCCTCTTGCCTTAGCCTCCCGAGCTGCTGGGATTATAGGTGTGTGCCATTGCACTCCGCTAACATTTAACTTATGAGGCAAGAAGAGATCTTGTTCTTTTTTTTTTTTTTTAGTACTGGGGATTGAACCCAGGGGCACTCGACCACTGAAGCCACATCCCCAGCCCTATTTTGTATTTTATTTAGAGACAGGGTCTCACTGAGTTGCTTAGGGCCTCGCTAAGTTGCTGAGGCTGGCTTTGAACTTGAGATCCTCCTGCCTTAGCCTCCCAGGTGCTGGGATTACAGGCGTGTGCCACCACGCCCAGCTAGAGATCTTGTTCTTTTATGTAGTAAAAAAACCACAGATGTGTTGGCTGATGTGGAACTTAACTGCACATCTTAATGAAGAAGAGACAGGGCTGCAGAATACCTAGATTCATAAAACTGGGGCTACTAATTCATGACATGCTTTAAAAAAAAAATCTCTATGCATTTGATCCTTTCTCCCGATACTGAGATGCCAACTACAGCAAACCAACTGGTTAAGGTCACATTTTGCATTTGATAAAACAGGAGCTGAAATTAAGAAGACAGTTCATAACTCTTTCCTGAATATTTTCTTCAGTTCTTCACTCTTGTATGTATAAATAAAATATGATTTTAGCAAAGAGTAAACCTAACAATATTTTTGCTTAAAGTACAGATTACCTCTTAATTCTAGACCAAGTTAACTCTTATGTTTTACAAGCCATTCATCAGAATTCTTTCTGATGAAAATACTTACAATACACGTATTACTTTTGAAACTTCTATTTTTGAGAGGGAGACTCCCATGGTATGAACTGCAGGTTCAAATAGTCACATTTGCAATGACAACAGCTAGTCCCTTTTCTTATCTCAAACAATAGAGGAAGGTAGGCAAAAGGGTGAGGAAAACTGCCTCTCAGGTGAATTCTCCAACTGGAGCCTTCTGCAGAGAAGACTCTTGGAAGCAGAACTCCACCTGGACCCACTGAATGGAAACAGGCCCACCAGAGAGCTGCAGTCTTCATTCCAGTAAATGGATCAGAGAAGATACAACCACACAGACACTGTCTAGCATTTATTCACAGGCAAGGGTAAGAATCGGTACAAATAATAAACAGTGCTTTAAATACAAATAAATAGTTCTGGTTTCTAAAGAAAACAATTCTATATAATTCTAAGTTAAGTATTTTCTAAATTCCTATTAAAAATAGAAGGCTATTTGCATTAAGTTCTACTCCACCATAACCCTTTGAGGACACAAGGTTAAAATGGTGAATTCTATACTCCAAGAAGTCACCAGAAAGATGGGAGATAGTCCACTCACCCTCCCTGAACTATATCCCCCAATTGGAAAGAGAATTACTTGCATCATAGATAACATAGCTAATAAATGCAGAAATTATTTGCTACCTAAAGCTATCTAAAAACACTGACCTTGGGAAAAAGTCATAAGAATTTCTGTGAACCAGTTCTGTGGATTCTGAAACTTCACTGTGCTGAAGTTTTGATTCCAATGTCTTAAATTCATTTAAACTCACAGAAGACTTAAGTTCCCATAATGAAAGCTTCCTCTTGCTAGGAATGGTGGTGAACAGTCTGTAATCACCAGAAATGGCACCTGGAGTGTAACAAAATGATTCACCTAGTAAAGAGGCAACAGTGCTGCCCAATAAAACAGTCGGTCAAGCCTGGTACCCAAATGACCACAACTGTGAAGAAACAAACCCCAGGTCTGTCAGTTTATACATCTCTCTAAGTTATTATATTTTGAATGTTCAAAGTGGCAAAAAATATCTAGGGAAAAGTATGTTCTAGGAATGAAGGATCATTTTCAAGTCATGCAGTTTTTAAAAACTACATAAAACATGAGTTGATTGCAATCTTGGTGCCAGAATGGTGCCAGCTCCACTGACTTTCTGCCCAAGATCATCTGACCTCTTCTAATCAGACCTCTACATGATTATTAGAAAATAACATATTTGGTAATGACCAACATAGCAATGTTTAGGTTTTCCCCCAAATTTTGCTTTTCTATTTAGATCATGATACAATTCCAAATAGAACAATCTCATGCTATAAAAACAATCTCATGCAATAAGTGCAATTTTAAAAGTCCCATGTTAATAACAACATTTGGTATTATAGAAGGCAAGATTATTTGGATTTAAAAAAAAAATGATCACTTATAGAATAAAAGTTAGATTTCCAAACAAAACTTCCGTTGTGGTAAAAAATGCTAAATTTGATTCTATAGTCTGTTGATGCAAACAATTTTAAGAACTACACCACATTTACCTAACTGTGATTTTGAAATAATAAGCATAATTCTTAAGTAGATTACTACAAAGTTTGCTCAAAGGACAAGCTCCCTTTTGCCAAGAACTCTCTTTTTTTAGTTGAGGTGGAGGAATTTCCATTATCAATTCTTGAACAGCGGTTCTAAACATGATTTAAAATGTCTTACTTTCCTCCCTGTCTCTTAACTTTTCCTTTATGTTGTAAAGACATGTGCACAGAAAGATGTTCTTTTGATGGAGGTTAATAAATCTAGCTTCCTGATTAAATAATAACATTTTGTATGTTTAACTTTCTCTCTGGCATACTGTATAATGTTTTTGTAGTTACGAATCCAAACAAACCAGCCAACTAGAGCATCCCAGTGTTCAAATCAAAATTTTGGACACAATCCTATTTATTCTGGATGATGCTCAATTCTACACATAGTTCAGGGAAGACACATCCATAAGAACATCCAAAAACATTATGTTACCAAACTCTAACATGTGATTGTGCTCTGTTGGACAGTACTATCCACATCTACAAAGTACCAAGGCAGAGGAGTCAGGTGTGGACACCAATTTGCTTTGCTGCCACAGTAATTCACAACCATCATCTTCGAGATTTCCAAGCTGTTCTAGAATATGGAGTAGTCCTTTTTTTATCTGGTGGCTTAAAGTAGGAATAAACAGGTGCAGCTGGATACTCTGCATCAGGATTTTCTGCCATCATTTTCAGCTTTGCTTCAATGGCTTTAATCTTTGCAGTGACACTGGAAAACAGATAGTGAAAGATCAGAGTGGGCCTATGTTCTTTCGGAACATACTTGTATACTTCATCTCCTTGTGCCTCTTTAGAAGCCAAGAGATATTAAATTACAAACACTTAAGCATTTCACAGAAGAGAGAAAAAGACGTAACAAAAGCTATCATTTAAAGAAAGACATCAAGTCTGAAGCACTATTAAGTTTTTAATATAGGCCTAGGCATTCTGACTTCACATGTTGTTATATTTAATTCTTAAACACAGATGCTATTCTGCACCTTAGTGCCTAGCAGAATAGGTGCTCAAAGAGGATTAAAACATGACATCAGTTTATAGTCCTTATTTTAAAGAAGTGAGACAGAGAAAGGTTAATTTGGCCAATGTTAAATAGTAAATGATTGAGTTGAGATTTGAATACAAATTGATTTCACAGCCTAAGCTATTAACCCTCACACTGCACCACCTTTTGAATCACTGGATAATAATGGAAAAAAAAACATTCTGGAAATTCTATAAAGTCTCCCTTTATTGAGAGATATGTGTTATTTACAATGAGCCAGGCATAGTACCAAGCTTTTTACTTACATTGTTTGTTTTTTTTTTTTTTTTGAGAGTTAAATGCAAACTTGTCAATTTATTAATTTATAAAAAAAATTAAATAAAGCCCTGATGAGTATTTATATTTAGGGAATGAAGAAGGATTTAATTTTCTCTGTATAACTTCAAGAGGTAGGAAAAAAGATGATAGAATTGATTATACACAAACTCAAAACTTTCACATAAAAAAATTCACAAATAAAATTAAAGGCATAATGAAAAGTTAGAAAATATTTCTGGCATACAAATTAGAAAAGGTTAAGAACCTTAATATTTTTTTTTAAATTCCAGGAAGTAAGACAATGAACAGTCCAATAACAAGACATATGCTTACATTGTTTCTAATCCTTATAAGTCTGTGAGGTTTATCATCCACATTTTATGGGTGAAGAAGCAACAGCACAAGCAGAAATATGTTCAAGGTTCATACAGTCTACAAACTATAAAGCTACGATTCAACCCCAGTTCATCACCAATGTCTTTGCTCTTTCCTCTCCATCAAAGTGGGAACCTAGCTACTCTGTATTACACAGAAAGGGTAAGGAAGAGGCTGTGAAATTGTGAGGAATTTGTTTCTGAGGTCACTTCTATCTCCACATCAGAACGTAAAGCACTCAGGTAATGGGCATTTTTTGGCCCACAGATTCCTTTACTTTCCATTCTTGATGCTGGCAATGGTCAACTGTAGTGAGAGAAATTTGGAAGGAGTGTATAATTGGTCTTCTAGGGATCCTCAAAAGGTATACATTTGCTGTACATACCCACAAATTTTCAGAGGCAAGAAATTTAAAACTTAGCCGGGCGCGGTGGCGCACACCTGCAATCCAAGCGACTTGGGAGGCTGAGTCAGGAGGATCGTGAGTTCAAAGTCAGCCTCAGCAACTTAGCGAGGCCCTAAGCAACTCAGTGAGACCCTGTCTCTAAATAAAATACAAAATAGGGCTAGGGATGTGGCTCAGTGGTGGAGTGCCCCTGAGTTCAATCCCTGGTTCCAAAAAAAAAAAAAAAAAAAGAAATTTAAAACTTAGTTCTCATAAAGAAATGATTAAACGTTTGAACAGATGTTTACCTTGATTTGAGTATTACAGAATATATACGTGTTGAACATCACACAGCACCCCATAAATGTGAAATTTTATCTGTCAATTAGAAAATTAAAAAGAAACCCTGAGTTACAATAAAAAGAATATTGAGGTATTACCAGGATGCATTTTGGCACCACTTCTATTAATGTGACAGTCAGTCCTTCACTGTTTGAGTTGCAAGAAAACAACTCTTTCTAATGAGGCATAGATGTTAGCAGAAAAATGTAAGCTGACATTCTTTGGATTAAAACAGAGATGGACAATCCTAGGCTATCTGGTAAACAAGTGGCCAATACTGGTCCTAAGAAGCTAAACACGTGTTCATTGTAACCGGGAGACATTCAAGAACGCATTTAGTCAACTTCTATTTCTGTTCTACCACCCACTTAACTTCCCCTTTCTCTACCCAACCTTCAGTGCCCCTGTTCTGAATTAACTCCAAAGAAATAATTGACAATTCATACAAAGTAATCAAAACTATTATAGTTGATGCAATGTACATACAATTAAATATCTGAAAATGAAAATTCGTATAAGGGAACTCAGGGGTAGGGAGGAATCAGTACATAATGGAAATGCCAAAGGGACCTGAGGCTTTACTAAAATGCTTGTTTTTAAGGTGAGGGCATCTGATGTATCTTTGTATCCCCAGTGCTAAGCACAAGGCTTGGTGTGTAATTTTTTTTTTTGGTATTGGGGATTGAACCCAGGGGCACTTAACTACCGAGCCACATCACCAACCCTTCTTATTTTGAGACTCTCACTAAGTTGTTTAGGGCTTTGCTTAGTTGTTAAGCCTGGCTTTGAACTCTCGATCCTCTTGCCTCAGCCAACCAAGCCCCTGGGATTAAAAGTGTGTGCCACTGTGTTGGGCTGGTGTGTAGTAACTAAACCTGCCCTCTTTAAGTGAGTGAATTCTATAAACGGGGGTATATGATTATGGGGTGTACATGATCTTGAGGGGATGTAAGGAGAAGAAAATGTATACATTCTGGAGGTTAACTAAACAAATCTCTCAAAACATCAATTAGTAGATTCTATTCTAAATTAAGAGTCTGAAGATCCATTATGTTACATGTAAGGGAAGGTGTGGAAGAAAGAGTAAGCTTGGGCTCTTGAATAACTGTGTCCTTCTATGGTACATGGTCTTACCTTAGGTTAGACTGAGTAGGCTCGGTGCTTGAGGAAGGTTCAAGACTGATTGGAAGAATCTTGTCATTCTTGTTATGATCATATCTCTGAAAGAAAAAGGGGGAATTATTTTACCTGGGCAAAACCAGTCCTTTATTTCAGTGCATGGGTTCAGAAATGCTAATCCCATCCAGTTTATCCTCAACATTTTCCAGATAATTTTAGGACTGCTTTACATTTGGAACTAATGCAAAACTCTATACAGTTTGGTCTAGAAAAAAGTCAAGAAGCGTCAATCTAGCCACTAGTCCTCCTTATTTGGTAGGAAAAGAATGTCAATGTTTGAATTCACAGATGGTGCAAACACGCAGCAGTGCTGTCCCCTTACACTTTTATTTTAACTGTCACATATCACCTCTTACAATATTTGTTTTATTCAAAACACTTTAAAATCCTGCTAGATTTTTCAAAGTACCAAGCATAATATTCAACTCAACAAGACTGAGTGGAGGAAAAAAATATCAACAGCTTTCAGTTGCTGATACAGAAAACATTGTGTACTAAAGGAGTTTAATTTGATGTCAGATAATTACATATTTCTTGTAAAAAGTAAATAAAATATTAAGAGAGCAATCAGGAGCCTCTGGTCAAAGATTTACAGGAGAAGAGAACCATGAGGTACAGATTTTCAAATGAAAGACAGGAATGAAGGATGATTTCTCTCGCATGCCTTTTCAATGAGATGCAGAGCAAGAAAACGACAGCCAGTTTGGGAAATGAGACTTGATTTTCTTTTGAGTAAAAAGGCATTTGGTAATTCTCCTTGTTTCTATTTTTAAGGCAACGTGTCCTAGAAATTGAGAAGGCTCTGTGATTACCTGAAATGCTCATAAGGATCCAGTGTAAAAGCTTTTGTTTTTCAGTTTGGACTCAGTGCCTGAAAGTCTGTTTAGTTTCTGTGATTCTTTACTGGGAAGCTTGCTGGGTAGCCGGTGGTGTCTCTGATTGAAAACCACACTGATACAGCTAATGGCCGAAGCTCCAACTCCAACTGTCACAAATCTTTTTGCAGGCAGGTCTGTCAAGACCCACTGCAGAAGGAGAATCGACTCTTGGGACTGCTCCAGTCCACACTCTTTCACCAGCTCTGTGCCAACTGGAACAGAATACCATTCTTCTTTTTCTTTTTTAAAATGGTCACAGCTTTTCTAGTGCCTTCTCCCAAGAGACCAACTACAGGACGAACAGGGCAGTTTGCCACTTCTCAGGACTGGAGACAATACAGGCACTGCAAAGGCCCACAAACCCACACACTAATAATTCTCAAGATCTCTGGAGTAAAGAGATGCCAGTGCTGTAAGCACTCAGAGAAACTACCCATTTCTCAAGCATTTAGAATAATAAACAAATTCAAACTCTCCAGAGAGACAAGAGGCTGGGAAGAGTCTAATAATGCCTAAAGCAACTAATTTTAAAAATAAATACATTTTTTCCTCTGGAGAACAACCCCCACTGAAAAAATGATAGGGGTCTGAGTATACACATCAACCACATGGAAAAATCAATCAAAAACAGGATCTGTGGGCATATGGAGAAAAACAACGAAGGAACTTAATCCCTCCTGAGATGCATCTCAAAAGAAAAATCTGGCAACACACATGGTAAATACAAGTAGGAGACCAAAGTATGGCTGCTCCAGATGCAATGAGGCTGGGATGCAAATGGAAACATGGGCAACTATCTTTCAGAGACTCACTCAGGATGAAGCAAGAAACTGTTTTTCTAACCTCTTAGCCATACCTTTACTTGAGCATGTGCCCATCGTACCACCAGCTTCTTAGATAGTGCCAGCTTGCCATTGAGACACTGGATGGCTTGTTCTGCTTCCTGTCCAGAAGAGAGATGAAAGGTGGTCATAAATTCAAATGCTTAATTAGCATTTTGTATTCACACAGGGCCTCACAAACTTTGATGGCTGAGTTTCTAACCAAATTTGGCAAATGCTTGGCAAAGTGTTTATAATTTTAAAAGGCAGAGTTGAAAAAAAAAAAAGGTATGAGTTTTTTAAAGTCTGTCAGAGAAAATTCAAATTCTGACCATTACTTGTTGGCAGAATGATGTCTGGCAGGTCACTTAATGTCTCTAGCTTTGTCACCTGTAAAATATGGTATACTACTATTTGCTTCTCAGTGGTGGCCATGAGGATTCAGAGTACACGGAAAGTGTGGAGCATATGGTAAGCAATTAACAAATGTTAGCCAACAGTGTGGTTCTTATACAGTGATACCTTTCTACACACCTCCAGAAAATTTACTTGCTTCAGGGACAACAGGACTATACCCTGGACTAGGACTTACTCCCTGGATCCAAAGTGAAAAAGAGCAATGGCTTCAAAGGATATGGAAGTGAAGGAAACAAGGCCGGAAAAAGCAGGAGTGAGTCAAAGAGACTGTGAACAAGGTATCTGTGTGAGTCAATCTACGCACCTGGTTTTAAGAGCCACAAGTTCCTTGACCCTTTCCCCATCAGATACTGGAGCAACAAGATTGAGAGGAACTCCTGAAGCTGGATAACAGTCACTCTAGGTTACTCCCAGGAAACCTGGTTGTACTTTCCCACCCTGATAAATCTGTTTTGCCCCATTTGTGTCCATGAGGCACTGAATCAAGTGTAACACAAATTTAGTGGAGGTAAGGAAGTCCTAGAGGGCAGGGAGAGTCTAAGACTGAGGGTAAGACAAATAAGCACTCCAGTCTGGCTGTACTGGTGATTATTCTATCCCTCCAGAGCTCATCACACTGATATTCAACAAAAATTTTTTGGTACCCACTGTGTGTTAGGCATTGGATATTCATTGGCCATCCTTGCTCCTCTACAACATAAAAAGTTAAGAGTGGTGGGGGATATAGCTCAGTTGGTAGAGTGCCTGCCTTGCAAGCACAAGACCCTGGGTTCAATCCCTAGCACCGCAAAAAAAAAAAAAAAAAAAAAAAAAAAAAAAAAAAAAATTAGACTGCTAGATAAGAGCATGTTATTCTTTTAGGTTTCATTGGTGAACAGGAACTTATAGGGTATTCTATTAGTTCTCAGGTATCAGCAATAGTAAGATGTCAGCAGAGGATGGGTTTTAAAAACGAATTTCCTATCTGAAACATTACTTCAAAGTTCACATATTTGATGATATTAAATGTCAACTGTGGTTTTGTTTATTCTTCCTGTAACATAACCCCCCCATCCTAATGCACATTCTTCAACAAATATTAAGGCCAAAAGAAGTTGAGAGATGTGGTCAAAGTAAGGAAATAAAAGAGTTAAAAATATGGTAAAAATAGTTAAAAATAGGTAAGTTTTGTGATTTTTAGTTCAGTGTTTTTAAACTAAAATTTGTCCCCAACATGACCTCTGGTTTTAGGAGTCAGTACCTCATCACACTCTTATCTTTAAGGAATAATAAAGTATTTAAAAATACCACATGGGTATTCTTTCACTTCTCTCAAAAAACCTGAACAATTAGAACAACAAATCACTTATTACTACTGCTACTGACAAAATTAGAGGGAACAAAAAATATCCAGGACTGATAAAAACAAGTAACACCCTTCATCTCAGAACGTACTGATACAACATTTCTAGAAGGCATTTTGACAACTGTGTAGCAAAACAAAACAAATCCATATGCATGGCCTTTGAAGTGCCATTTCGAGAAATGTGATAAACATATTTATATATGCGACTACATGCATATAACATATAATTACATATCTACACACACATATACTTAGAGCTATAGATATTCATTATTGTGATATTTACACTAGTCAAACACTGGAGATAACTTAAGCAGCTAAGAATCTATACATACATCACATATATTCATATAATGAAATATACAGTCATAAAAATGTCAATTACCTTTTAATTGCACTCTAAATCATACAAAAATTTTAATATGTTTTGAGGGATAAACATGATAATATGATCCAGTTTATAAATTATAAAACTATATACATGTTTACATGTGTGTGAAAGTGAAGAAAGAATGAGACTGGAAAGATACATGACTAAATATTAAATGATTTCTGTGCAGTGGGCTCAGGGATTGAAAAATTTTTTGGTTTCCTATATTCATCCAAAATAAGCATGTATTACTTTTACAATAAGGCAAACATTCATGTAAGTTGTTATTATTATTATTACTTTTCAATACCAGGGATTGAACCCAGGAACACTTAACCACTAAGTCACATCCCCAGCCCTTTTTTATATTTTATTTCAGAGACAGGGTCTTGCTAAATTGCTCAGGGCCTCGCTAAGTTGCTGAGGCTGGCTTTGAACTCATGATGCTCCTGCCTCAGCCTCCCCAGCCACTGGGACTACAGGCGTGCAACAACGCACCTTGCTGTAAGTTATTAATATAACAGTAACCGCACAATGTTCTTAACTTATAACAAAGTTATAGAGAGTACTAGGCAGCATCTTTATATTTAATAACACTCTAATTCTATCCTTTATCAATGTATTTCTACTCCAAGAACTAAATTTTAATATAAGAAGATATATGTATGATTAAAGTTGAATGTTTTTGTTTTCTTCTTCTTCTACATATTTGAAAATTTGTATTCACTTGTCCTGAGACATTGAGAAGGATACATTTATAAGAAATCAAAGTAAAATGGAGTTTGTGGGTGGCTCACCACAGTTTCTGTATTACAAGGCAAAACTACTGAAAGAAAAGGTGGTTTTGTTGGCCAGCCACTAAAGAAACAAAGCAGGATAGGAAGGGGGAACGCCCATATACTCAACGCGGGCATCCCAAATCATTTGGTTAGTAAAGTAGGTTGTTCGCCTCACACCCTGGGCCTGGGGAGAGGAGATCCTGCAAGCCACTCCTGTTTACTGTGCACCTTTTTTAGTATTTGGTATAAGGCACACAGAGAACAATCAGGAATGGCTCCTGTCCACAAGGAACTGCTGGTCTAGTACTCAAGAGATAATGATTACGGAGTGTGGCAAGTACCAGGAAAGGGGGAGGAAAGCAAAATTACCTGCTTAGTTTCAAAGTTAACAAAACAGTACCCTCGAGGCTGTCCCTCCAAAGCACCGGACTTGTGGAAGAGGAAGTCGAATTGCTTCACCTTACCAAACTTCTGGAGGAGCTTGAGGAGGTGGTATCTGTGGAGAAAGAAGAGCCTCTAAGGACACTGGGAATTCTGTTGGCCTCTCAGTCTCAAGTGTGAGATAAGAGTGGGAAATATTTTGTCTTAGGGATAAATCTCTTGCACTTGCCCCTGCCTTCCTCCAAACTGTTCTTAGTTTACTTGGCAAACACAGTTGTTTGCCTCTCTTTGGAATGGAAACTAGGAACTGTCATGCCCATGTATCTGTCCAACATAAAAATACCAAACAAAAAAACCACACGTAACAAACAGCTGTCTGGCCCACCAGCACCATTTGTTTTTCTTTTGGAGAAAGGCTCAAAAATAGTGTCAATTTATTTATTTTTAATTTCTTGGCAATGAAATTGCACTTGTGAATAAATGTTACTCCATCAGAAATATAAGCCCACACTACAAAAGCCAAAGTCTATCCTATCTCAAAGACAAAGAAACAAACACATACACATTCATACAAGCAAGCAAACAAAAACAGTCCTGGAAGACTTCCCTATTAGATTTTGTAGTTAATCATTAGACCCAAATTGTACTTGTGAGAAACTGCCAAAAACTAAACCATAGCTAGTGGCACTTCTGTTCTTTGAAGCTTGAGAGTTTCAATCCCTGGTGTCCTGGACATTAGAACAATGTGGAACTATAGGACCAGGACTGATCTCGCACAGGGCAGGGGAACCAGACTGGCCCTGTGAATCATCCAGCCATAGGTAATTAACCAACCTCGGTTGCCTTAAGGCAGTTTATACTGTGGGGTAAGATCAAGTAGAGTGTAGGTTGTCAAGGAAGAAATTTATTCCTGGAAGGATGTTTGCTCCAAGCTATTGCTTGCCACTCTGCTCTTCATCCTTTTCTTGGATTCCTTACTCTAAAATTTACTTGGTTTCTATAGGGCTTTTAAGTTATTCAAACAGATGTGGCCTTAACAGGTTGCTGTGGCCAATCTCAATCCTGACTTCCTGTCATCTGATGTAAGGCTGAGACAAACCAACAGCTCTCCCGTTTCCTTTTCCTTTGGCCTTCCTCCTGGCATCCTCCAAGCTATTGAAATGGAGTCAAGGCTTTCTCTAAACAATACTGTCCCTGTGATACTAAAAAGGTATCAGCCCACATGCTAAATCTGTTATTCCTGGGAATTCTACCCCACGGGAGTCAGTCAAGATGTCGTTACAGCCACATTTATATTTACATTGTTTTCTAGGAGAAACTCATCAAGATTTTATTCTCGAGCAAGAATCTCCTTTGGGAGGTAGAAAGGTATCAAATAAATCATAAGCTATACTAAATCTGATACTAGTGCACATCAGCAAGCAAGCCCATTATCCTGGATCAAGTATCTGACACTGGAGCAAAGAAGACATAATACAGGACTAGTACTGGGGCAGGATGGAAGGATCCCAAGGCATATTGTGGATAGTAATCTAGCCTTGGGACCTGTTTTGAAGGAAAAAAACCATGAGCCCCTACTTTCGTAATTCCCAACTCCCATCAGAAGACTTCAACTGAGAGTGAGAATATAGGAGGTGACTCTTCAGGGGAAAGGGAGACACCTTGAGTGCAAATTTCTGTCTTGACTTGATTATCTAAAAGGCTTACAGCAAGGGCTGAATCTTTCAGACAACAGAAGGCTAGAAAGAGTCTCCCTAGGGTCTTTCATTTGCAGCTGCACCTTCCATTTACTATACCCATTCAACCTTTATACAGTGCTATGGAATGGTGGGTGAAATCCATTTTAAAAAAAAATCTAGGCTACTGTGGGCTGGCCATCTTTTCATTAGCTTCATTCTGCTTAATAGCAGGAAGGTAACGTGATTGGCATTTCCTAGGAAATGAATTTTAATTTACTCAGAAAAAAAAAAACGCCAACAGATTATTCATTGTAAAGCTAACAAACACATTCTGCCTGAGAAGTTTGACCTTAAGATTCCAGGAACATCTGCTTAGGTCTGTGTCTTTCAACTTCTCCAGGATTTCTTTTCTTGTTTGATAATTTCTTGAAATTATCGGAACACCGAAACAAAAGGAATGAAATGTTTACTATTTTGCTTCCTGGAGATGGGGACTGTAAGCTCTGATAGTGAAAAAAGCCTGAAGATCTTGCTTTCACATCTGCAAGCACTTTTATCTACTGTGGGAGCATGGGAGAGCTGCTACTCAACAGAGGCTTGCTGCACTTAATGAAATGTGTGCCCCACTGCCCTCTGGAGTGGGGCTAAGCACCCCAGTCCTATGCACATTAATGCAGCTTATATCAGTGTTTGCTGTAATGAGTTTTTAAAAGTCTTCCTGCCTGATGGTACAGATCAAGTAATCTATACAAATATTAAAACAGACACCTACAATGTGTCAGGAACCAGTTTGGCACTTGGACTATCCAGAGGAACAAAACTGTTTTCAAGGATCTGGTAGTGACATGTAATCAATCAACTGTAAAATGGTGTGATGCTTACGTGCACAGATGAAGAAAGTTAAACTGTGTAGGGAAGGTGGTAATTAAGGAAAGCTTTGTGAAAGGGGTGGCATCTGAGTGGGGTGTGTCACTGTGAATGTACCATGTGCAAAGATACAAAGAAAAAAAGAGCCTGATTCACTGGAGGAAGGTAGAGGTAGACTACAAGAAATGAGGTTGAACAACAGGCAGGGGATAGGGAATGAAGGATGTTGTGTGCTTAGGGAATTTAAATTTGAGGTTGTATGCAATAGGAAGCCAATGGAATGAAATTTATGATTATCCCTAAGAGGTGGAAACGTAGTTCACTGATGGAGTGCTTGCCTAGCAGGCACAAGGTCCTGGGTTCAATCCCCAGCACCACCACGAACACACACACACAACCCCCAACTCCCCCAAAATAGATTTTTTTTCTGAGATGGGGTCTCACTGTGTTGCCCAGGCTAGCCTTGATATCTTGCAATTCTCCTGCCTTACCCTCTGAGATAGGATTACAAATATGTACCACTGTGCAAGGCAAAAAAAAAAAAAAAAAAATTGTTTTTTGTGAATGATTTATCTTAGAGAATTTCTTTAAAAGCATACAGAAGATACTGAGAAGGTCTTTATGTTCTGTTATGTACCTTATTAAACTGCTTTATTGTGGTTCAGATTTAAGTAATCCATCAGTAAAGGCTATTTCACACAAACCAAGGTATGAAAAGAAGTATGGACAACAGAAGGAAAAATAAGGAATGGGTTGAGAAACAGGTTTCTCAGAGGTAAAAACAATGCTCTCACATGTTTATGCATTTAGTTTCTCTTGCATTCTAGTTTATCTAGTGAATCCCTGAAAGTTTGCATCAGAAGGACACTTCCACTTAGCTGGCTCTCCACTGACTTTTAGTTAATGTATTCCAAATTGACCTCCCCAATACAAACTGATGGCCCTTTTCAGAAATTATAGTTGAAAGAACATGGGTTTGGACTCTGCCACCTCCATAAATAAGTGTTCATTATTACTCCCTCAAATCCAGGTCTCTTAAGATCTACTTAGTCATACCTATATTTCTGGTGTATAGCATAGGCTAAGTAGTCAATACTGCAACCACAATGTGAACATAATAACATGAAGCCTAATTAATTAGGCAGTTAGTAAGGAATGCACATCTTGCTGAGACTGATGGACAGTCTGGTATAACTAGAGCAGGACTCAAATTAATAACCAAGAAGCAGGCACACGCACACATACACACACACAATGACTAGAACTAATTGCAAAATAAACTCAGAAAAACTGAATGGTAAAGTGCTGGTTTTTAAAATTGTCTGTTTTACACATCCTTGTAAGTATTAATGATAGTAAATATATACTATAATTTGTTTTCTAAAATTGGTAAGAAAACATTTATATAGGAGGGACATTCAGATCAGTTTATGAAACTGATCAAGAAGAGAGGTGCTAAAGAGTAGGAATACATCCATAGGAAAGAGAGGTAAGGAGGGTCTACTGAAGGGGAAACAGCAGGAACTGACAGCAATTTGTGGGTGGAGAATAAATTTAATTGGGAAAACTGGAGGATGTTTGCAAACCTCTGTCAAGAGTCATAAGTTTAGAGATTTAGATTCAATTAATACTTAGATTGGACTATAAATACCACAGATTCACATAAGTTATATCTTGTAAATCCTTCAGCATCAGGAATGACAGTTAATTACACATCTAGGCTCACTATTATTCGCCCTGAGAGGAGACGGATCCAACAACCTTGGAAGGAAATCATATATTTCCACAAGTTAAGACTTACTTTACTGAAACGTTAGGATTTTTTGTTTATAAAATTAAGTAAACTAAACAAGGAAATACTAAACATTTCACATTAACCATAATGTATGGTTGATAGTTATGCCTTTAAAAATAAATAAATTACTATTTAATAAATCAGTTTAATAGGTGAAATGTTTTAAGGTAAGGAATCCATAGAAGAAAAATAGCAAAAATGGTCCTTGATGATACAGAAGCAGGAATACCGTAGGTAGAACATAAGCACTTCTGGTCAGAGAGGCTGTAATCTGCAGTGTGGTACCTGATGTTTACCTCTGGCCTCATGAATAAAGGACAGAGGTATCAGCGGGGAAGTTTTGATTCAAAGTTCTTGTTAAAGATCTAACTGAAAAAAAATCATAATACTCCAACTTATGATATAGATGGAGGTGTCCAATGCTCATCTGCACTTCGCTGACAAGTAGCAGGACACAATTAGCACAAGGGTATCATTAAATGGAATTGCAGCCAGCACAACCGACACTGTTTCCAGTGCTTAGATTTCCATTCAGACAAGCATGGGTGGGAATGGAAACCATCTTGGAAGCAGCATTCCCTCATAGCTTGGGTTTTAGATGATGGAAAAAATTTCTCTGATTGAGAGGCTGAGCAGATTCACACATTCATCTTCAAAGCCATGGACCATAAAAGAGACTTGAAATAAATGCTACATTCTGGGGTTCCTGTGACCAAGGTAACATAATACGGGGGCAATACATCTTAAATACCATCATAATTTCTGGAGGGACCCACACTTAACTATATTTAGCTGATTTGAGCTTCAGCAGGCTTAACGAGCTCAACTTTCTATCATGACCTAGACCTATAAATTTACATACCTTTTCTTCTCTCCTAATCCCAATCCTTAAATACACCTCTTCTCATGTGGAGCAGCTCCCTCCTCTCCTCTTCCCTTTGACACTATTCCAAAGAGAGTAACTTTCTAGGGCTGATGAAATATTCCACACCTGCTTTATTCATTGACTCAGCTCAGTTGCCTCACTCATTACTACTCTGCTACCAACCCCCCAAAACCTCTCAATTCTCTGTGACCTTGTGACTTTTAGGTCCCACTTTCCTTTATTATTGAGAGCTGGATTATATCAGAGGTTTTCAAGTACGCTCCACAGAGCCCTGGAAGTGCCACAGAGTTTCATCCGGGATTATCAAAGAAAGAATGGCAGCTGACAAAAGGCTTTGGGTATATATCTTCTCTTTTGACATCCGAGCAGCTGTAAGTTTTTATTTTATACATATATAGCTTCTGATTACTTTCACTTTATCACAGCATCCTTCAGATTTAAAAAGCCTGAAAACTGTTTAGCGTGGAACATGGCATGCAATTGGCACTGAAATCATTTGATGAACAACAACAACAAAAAACCCAAAGGGACTGGGATGATCTCTAAGATCCCTTCCTACTTTCACCTTCTATGATTCTGCCACTGCTTACAGGAACTAGAGTTAAGTGGTACCCATCTGCCTATCTGCAAAGGTACTGAGACTTCTGCTTATTCCGTCATACTGGGAGACAAAATATGCCCAAGGCTAATTTTAAAAACAATTCCCTGTAGCCACTGGGTACAAGGATTCAAATAGTTGGAAATGGGAGACTATCTTTGGCAAGTAGGAAACAGAGGTATATGTTTTAAAGGATTCCCAAATCTGTGTCCTTATAGTAGCAGAGTGCAAATGTAAGAAAAGTGACAAAATAACCGGGAAATGACATCATCATTTTCCATTTAAAGACAAATTAAAACATAAATAACAAGGTCAAATACATTCTCTACCTTTTGAAATTCTTCTGAGCATTGTCACCACAAACATCCCAACTTTGTAGGTAATGAATTAAAGTGACTTATACTTACTCTGTGATTTTGGGGTCCAGGTTGCCAATCCATAATCTGTGCCCTTCCTGTAGAGAGCCCTCTGAAAGGATGGATGCGTTCTCCAAGGGAAGAGTTTTGGTTTCTGCTTCCATCAATCTCTATGAAATACTAAAGGCAATGTGAACATTCAGGCAGGACGGGAGCAACCCTGTGTGAACGTGAGTTTTCAAATTCAACCCAGCAAACATTTACCCAAGGAGGGCATGTCCTCTGGGCACACTTTCAGAGGCCTCAGTTACGCCACAACCAGAGCTCCAGAACCAGTTCCCTTGAGACAGCTTCTCCAGTAGGCAGAGCACAGAGGCTGCCATTTAAGGTGAAAGAGGAGTGGCTGTGCAGAGAAATTTAAGCTTTCCTCCTCTGGAGGTAGAGGCTGACAGGGCAGGAGGCCAAAGTCTCTATTACTACATGAAACCTGAGTTTAATGACTATCACCAAAATAAGACTTGGAAACTACCAGGAAGAGCATTAATACCACTAAAGGGGATGGGGAGAGAAGAGCAATGTTATATCCCTTTTCCTAATGGAAGCAGTACCGCCAAAGGAAGGGCCAATATGGAAAATCTGCAGATTTGGAGTTAGGACTGGTCTGAAAGCAGCTTCTGTGACTTGGTGAATTATCTGAACTTCCTATGCCTCAATTTTCTCAAATATATAAATAGAGATAATAGTTCTTATATTATAGAATTGTGATGATTAAAGACAGCACATGAAAAAAGTCACTAAACACTGTATCTACCAATAGTTAAGTTATCAATATAAATCAGTTATGTTTACTATCTGGAAAGAAACTGGGTTGAAGAGACTAATTTACCCTTTGTCATGCCAGATCCACCATTTGCTAGTTGAGTAACTGGGCAAGTTACTTAATCACTTTTTGCCTTGGTTTCCTCATCTGTAAAATGGGGACAATACCTCACTGGGTTGTGCACATTCACTAAGTTAACAAAACAGTGCATGGCACATAGGAAACATTTAAGACTGGTAAATCATCACTAGTCTTAGTTCCTCATCTTACAGCTAAGGAGAACATGGGTTACGATGGAGACAGTAATGGAAAGAGCAGAAAGCTTGGTGTTAGAACATCTAGCTTTGAACTGTGGCATTTCCACTGGAAGATGCTTTTCTCTAAGCTTGTCTCCTCATCTTTAAATAATAAACTTTGCCTTGCTTATAAGTTAAGGTTGCTGACAGAACCAAAAATGAGATGATAAAAGAGAAAAATTTTAAAAATGTATAATGTGGTAGAGAAAACAAAGATAAGGGGGTTAGGAATAGGGCAGACTGTGCCAAACTTCAGAACTCCCTGCTAGAAAAAACATGTCCTATATATCCAAAAGCTCCCCACAGCTCAGCACTGTCTTAACAACAGCTGACACATATTGACACTGCCATTACCTTTTATTCTTCTCAGTACACCCACAAAATCTAGCACACAGCAGTCCCTGGTTTAGCATGCTTTGTTGAGCATGTTCATCTATTCCCTGCACATGAGGGTATTTTTCTTGCTTTCCCACTTACCATCTCTAATCTGTTCAGGAACATGTGACAAGCAATTAAGAGATACTAAACCCTGGGCTATGCACTGAAAACAGAGAAATTAATAAGCCACAAACTCTCGCCCTTAGCTCCTGAGAGGGAGGAAGATGAAACAAACATGTATAGAATCCCAGGAGTGGAAATGGGAGAAACATTTTGTCTTCTTCCTGCTTTCTTTTCTTCCTATTTTCTCACAGTTCATTCTTTCGGGGGGGGGGGGGGACCTGACTTCCAATTTTCCAGGTAATGTCTAGATAATTACTGGGAAGTGAAGAAACAAGGTCCCTGCCCTCAGGATGCTTGTATTTGGAAGGGAATAAAATATAATTAGTGATAAATGCTGCAAATACAATTAAACTGGGTGATCTGACATGGGGTTGAACTACCTTAGATTGAGCGGAGAGGGAGATCTCTCTGAAGATGATGACATTTGAGTTGAAATTTGAATGATAGGAAGTTCTAATTTTTTTCATGTCTAAAAACACCAACAAAATCAAAATCTAAATACTGCAAAAGGGTACCATATTGATGGGAAGAATGCAAAATACAGGGTTAGAGAGATATGCATTCAAATCCTGACTTCTGCACCTAGTTACCCTGTGACTGTAGCAAGTCACTTCATCTCTCCCTAATAGAGTAGAGATGTCATTCTCTATCAGTCACTTTTTGTATTTCCATATCATATGAATTCAAGGAGTCGGCTAAGGGCTTTATTTTCCCTCCCTAGTAGTTAGGCTCGGAGAGAACGGGGCCTTGCCAATCTTGACTATGGTTCTATCCCTGCACTTAGTACACTGCCTGGCTCATGGCTGGTGCTCAATATTTAGTAAGTGAATGAATGAAACAAGGCACTTCTCCACTTGGAGCCTCAGTTTCTTTTTCCTTCCCAGAATGGATACAAATATTCCTCTCTCGTGAGGTCGTTTTGGGTCTTGTAAGCCTATAATGGCGACAGCTCAGCACAGGGTTTTTTCGAGGAACAATAAAGTGTGATAAAAGATCAAGACGGCACAGAACTATCAAAATTCTTTGGATCTGCAATGGCGATAAACCCTTAGACCAACAGAGTTCACAGTCTACACCTGTCTTCCCAGCTGAGCAGCATCAACCCTGGTAAGCCAGTAACAGTCATTCGGGGAAACTGGAGTCCAAAGAAGCAAAGGGACTTGCTACCCCAAACGAACGACGGCGTTAAGCCTGGAACCCCGGCTTCCCAATTCTTGGCTGCGAATTCCCAGAGGCGAGGGCTTATTACTCGGGTTGTTATTTCCGGGCCAGCAGCAGGACAATCCGGGGCGGGGCCTGCGAGCCGTCCTGCCAGGCGGCCTCTTCTAAGACCTCCTGGCGGGGCTGCCGCTGAGGTGCAGGGACACGTCGCGGCCAGACTCACCTGGTGGCCTCGGCGTTATGCCCTCAGCTCATGCCCCGAAAGCAGATCCTAACTCCAGGTCCGACAGACGTATAGCTGCGTCTGCTTCTACACCGCCCGCTGCCAGGCCGCCAGTGACGCGCTACGCCTGCGCCGCCGCGCCGCCCCGTGACGTCACGACGCCCGCGCCGCCGCCGTCGTCGCACGAGGCTTTCCCTAGTAACCTGGGCGGTAGCTGGTGAGTGGTCTCTGTGGGTCTCGAGGCACGCGCGGGGTCCAGGTGCCGGAGACCCTTCTTCAAGGCCCTCTAGAGGCCCTTATGGGACCAGATGCCGCTCCCGCCGGGTTCGAGTCCCGCCTGACCTTAAGACTGGGGGCGGGACTTGTGGCTTCAGAGCGAGTCTCACGGGTGGGGGCGGGGCTCGTCCCAGTAGCTAGGAATTTCAGGGATGTTGAGGGACTTACGAAATAAGTAGCACATAACCTGGCAGGAACATTTCATTTTCAGAACAGCCTCATGGGAGAACGTATCATTTCTCTCCATGATGAAGAAACGGAATCTCGAAGAGTTGACTTTACCAGGGTCACGCGGTTGTTGAGTGGTGGAGCATAAAGTCAAACCTAGGTCTGCCTCTAAACCCGAGCTTTTAACCACCACTTTCTGCAGTCCAGTGGAAAAACAGTTGTCATTTACATACCCCTGACACATTTTACAGATGAGCTTGAGGTCCAGAGAGTTTGACCAATTTAAGGTCACGTATTTAGGAAGTGCTGGAAATGACTCTATTAGGTGTTGTCCAAATTTGGTGGCTTTTTCTTTAACCACACTCCAGTACACTTTCTAGAATTTAGGAGAGATTTGTAGTTGAGAAGGATGAAAACCTGGCCTGACCCCCTTCATTTTGTAGTCAAAGAAATAAAACCTAGAGAGAAGAAATAATTTGGTCCAAGTCACACATCAGTGGTAGGACTACCACAGATGCGTTTTTGAATATAGGTTGTTCTGGATCTAAAGGAGAGGAAGACAGGGAATGATGAGGTAGGAGTATTGGAATCCACATCTCATAGTTCTTAGGCAAAAGTTCTCCACTTCTTAAAATTTCTTAATTCCTTTTTGGCAGTACCAAGGACATAATGATTCTTTGTAGAGTCAGATATTGCAAAAACCTTTCTTTATATGGCACTGAATTTAAAGAGGAGCATGCTCTACTCTCTGTAAGCAAAAACCTGCAAACCAAGGCATAATGAAAGGAGTTCTTGGAAGTAGAGCCCAGGACCTACCATCAGAAGTAGTTCCAACTCTGGTGCCAGTGTTTTGATCCTGGATAAAGATTTACTCTTTCTGGACTTTCTTTCATATTTTCATCACATAGTATTTTCTGTGTTCAGGCACTGTGCTAGGCATGGAGAAGAATACAGAGGCAAATAAGACTGCTTTAGGTTAGTCCGTGTATTGCGTATGGCCATCTGGAGAGATTTAGACAATAATCAGGTATTTATACAAATATTAACTTGTATCATTAAAAGTTAAGGGCTTTGATGAAGTATAGGGTGTCATGAAACTCAGGTAACAGAACATGTGACCTAGTTGGGTTGGAGAAGGTGGCCAAGGAAGACTTTTTTTTCTTTTTTGGTATTGAGAATTTAACCCAGGGGTGCTTTACCACCAAGTCACATCCCCAGCCCTTTTTGTTTTTTATTTTTATTTTTTAAATTATCTCACTAAGTTGCTTAGGGCCTTGCTAAGTTGCTGAGATTGACTTTGAACTTGTGATCTTCCTGAGCCTCCCAAGCCACTGGGATTACAGCATGTACTACCACACCCAGCAGGAACACATACTTTGAGAAACTGACAGTTAAGCTGAAATCTGAAGGAAAAATGGGAGGTAAAGAGGTGAGGAAAGATCATTCCAAGTTGATTCAGTGCCATATTTGAAGATGCTGGAGTATGAGGAACCCTTGAAGAAATGAAAGATCACTTTTATTTGGTAAAATGTGACTTGTAATCAAATATAACGTGAAAGTATTTTATATACAAGGGTCTGTTTGTGCACCCATATTTATAAAAATGTGCATACTGTAAGATGGATTAGAAGGGATTGCTGGGACAGTGAGTAAGCCAGGACTTGAGTTCATTTTATCTAGTTCTTTCCAAAATTAAAACGTGACTTCTCCAGAGAACAGGGAAATCCAAGTTTGAGACCCCCAACTTTGGGGAAAGAATATATTTTTCAAGTAATTTAAAAAATATATTTAGCAGTTGAAGTAATGTAAAACCTACTCCTTATTGTTCTCCCACTGGAAGATATTGTACTGTTTTATGTATACAATATAGTATAATCGTTAAGAGCACAGTCTTCAGTTATATTGCCTGAGTTCAAAGATGGGGCAATTTATTTGTGCCTCTTTTCTCATCTGTAAAATGCTAATAATTGTTAATTACAGCTTGAGGTACCATATCTTGAGATTTAAAAGAGTTTTTTTTAAGTACTTAGAATGATATCTGGTCACTATATAAATGATTATTTGTTATTAATATTATAATTGTGTTAAAAGTCATTAATATCTTAATGATATGGTGGAGTCTATAACTCAGAGAAGTTAAATATCTAGTAAGAGGGAAAAAAATGCAGATTCTGGTTCCAGACTATGTCTGAAGCTTAGACACTTTAGTCACATTCCTTCTGTGTATGGGTTAATTTTGTTGAATAATATTTGGACTCTAATAACAAGTTTCTTTTGTAACTTTAATTCTACATCTGTGCAGAACTGAATGTTAATGTGCATATCCATAAGATAAAAGATCCAAGGGACTGCGTTTTTTTGAATCTCCACTTCCAAATTTCCTGACTTCTGTGCAATTAAGATCTACGCCTTAAGTATTTCAGCAATGTGGTTTATTTATAGAATTGTCTTCCGGTTCACGTGTACTGGGTCTGCTTTTGGGTGCTGCATTTTCTGTCAAAGGTTGTTTATTTCTAACCCATTTTGATTTCCTGTTGCTTTGTGGATTGGTATTATGACCTGCAACAGGAACACCAGGAAACCAGTCATAAATGGGGCAGCCAGATTGAGACCCTGTAGATTTAAAAAAACCTGACAAGTTATTATACAGCCATATTTGGATGTAAGTGTGAGTTAGGCATTGGCTATATTAGGCAAAAACCTAGATATAGAAACCTTACTCGTAGCCAAATTTTTGTGAATAGTTCTTCAGTAGAGCTGGGCTAATAGCTCCCTGTTCTTAGATAGTAACAACCTCTCTCAGCCTTGGTTTCAACTTCTGTAAAATGGGGATTGTTATACTTCATTTGTAGCATTATTGACAGGTTTAATGAAATGATATGGATAAAATAAGCAACCCAGGTAGAAGCTATTGATGACAAAGAAGAGGAAAAATACTCCTTCATTTTTTATTCTGATTTGTTTGTACAGACTTCATACTCTGATTGCTGATATCTGTCACTTGCTATTAAAAATTCCACCAGGAGAAATTATTTGCCTTTGAACTAATTTGCTTTTTTAAAAAAAATAATGATAGTAATGACAGCCACATTTATTTATTAAGCAGCTACTATATTCTGTGCTTTAATTGTGTGCTTTATATGTGTTCATTATTTCATTTTAAGATCATAGTTATTTTTCTTCTTGATGAGGAAAGTGATGTCTCCCTCCATCCAAAAAGAAAAAGAGTGAGTTACCCAGAGTAGAAATTTTCATCCAAGTTTGACTTAAGGCCTCCTTACATATCAGTAATGACATGTATAAGATTTCTTTACTGTATCTGACCTTGGAATAAATGTCTTTGAAAAGAAAGGTGATAGCTATTAATAGATACCATTTCAGGGTCCTGTGTCTACTAGGGCCCTGCCAAGTATTTTACCTGACGACCTCATTATTCTCAATTCTAAGAAATAAGTATAATTACCCCTATTTTACAGTAGAGGAAGTCAAGGTGCAGAGATACTCAGGAGCGTTTAGTCATTGGTGGAGCTGGGATTGGATTTTGAGTCTTCCTCACTGCAGAGTCCTTGCTTTTATTCACTCATTATTATATTGCATCAAAATTTGAGGATGTAGCTGGGCATGGTGGCACATGCCTGTAATCCCAGTGTCTTGGGAGGCTGAGGCAGGAGGATCGTGGGTTCAAAACCAGCCTCAGCACGGGCAAGGCGCTAAGCAACTCAGTGAGACCCTGTCTCAATAAAATAAAGAATAGGGCTGGGGATGTGGCTCAGTGGCTGAGTTCCCCTGAGTTCAATTCCCGGCTCAAAAAAAAAAAAAAAAAATTGAGGATGTATGGAACTGATTTTCAAAGATAGCAGCTTCCAGATATTTGATGGTAATTGTTTAGCTGAGTGATAGCCAGATTCCTGGCAGAAGCTATTAGTGCTACATTTGTTGGCTAGAACTGTGTTCTATTTCAGAGGTAGTTGAGGGAATAGCATCCTTCCAAGGTCAAAGACCTCAGAAGTACATTGTATAACTTTTTTTAACCCAGTGGAGGATGGTGTTTTCCAAAGCTTTAATTCTATACCATGGAAGACCTCAAACCTCAATCATGCTTCAGACTCACATTAAAGTAAAGTGCATTCTAATTGGTAATCAGTGCATAAGGAACCAAAGAAAATTTTAATTAAATGCCGTCGTGTAAATTTTCCAGTCATTTTATGCCTGTTGAAATGGTTTTCGTATTTAGTTTAAAGGCCTCTTCTAGTACTCTTCCCCCCCCTTCAACTTTATCAAGATTTTGTGCTTTTTCTCATATAAGGGTTTAATTAGTAGCTTCATTAAAGATTTAGGCTGCTGCACATTTGCTTAATAGAGGCATTTTGGTGCTGTCAAAAGAACTTGGTGTTCAGAGTCCTACAAACTATGGACAGGTTACTTAAGCCTCAGTTTCTTAATCCTATAAAAGGAGGCTACTATTTCCTTGTATGGCTATTGGAAGGAAGATTAGAAATAATGTGTTTAATTTGCCTAGTCTGTGGCTGAATTTTATAGCTTGATAATTGTTATGAATTGTTTTCTGTAGTTGCAGTAGGGTCACTTTTACTTAGATTTTTATGTCTTTATTTTTTTTGAGTGGATATTCAGAAGAATTGTCTTCAGTTATGGCTTTGGGATTAAAGTGCTTCCGCTTGATCCATCCTGCCTTTTGCAACCTTGCAACCTTGACCAGACCTGTTTCAGATTTTACACTGAAGACAGCAAGTGGAAGACAACACGACTATAGGCAATTCATGGCCTGTCCAGCTATACCAATTCGCCACTTTGCAACCAAGAAAGCCAAAGGTAGGGATATAAGACTTCTTCTCCCTCCTAGTCCTTTTCTTATATTTGACCCTTGACTTACCATGACTGGCAGGGATCTCAGAGATGTACTGAATTTCTCTCCTTATCCATATGAGGTAATCATATCTCAGACAGTTCAGGTGATTAGCTTAAAAGGTCACAGTGAGAGACTGTGTTAGAACCCCAGGGCCTGTTTTTTTTTATTACTATGCTGCTTCATTTATTTTCTTGGTGGCTCAAAAAATGCCCAATTTATTTCTTTTAGATTTAGAATTAGAGGTAGGTGTAAGTGCCCAGCAAGCTAGAATGCTTGTAACAGGGATCAATGAATTTTCTCTCCTCATGGGAAGATGCATGTTGGAAGTATAATTAAAACCAGAAGGTTTTCGGTGAAAGGGGTATTAGAGCCATAGATTTAGATGGATGATCTTAATGACTTGTGTCATCCAAGAATGAGATTTTGATGTACCGCAGGTCTCAGCTTAAATGCCACTTCCTCAGGGAAGCCTTCCCTGACCTCTTAGATTAGGTCAGGTCCCGTTACTTGTACTTGTGCACACAGTTATTTTACCTCTGATGCACTTAGGACAGCAGTAATTAATTAATTGCTTAATCATAAGATTGATTTTTGTTTGTTACCTGTCTTCCATATTGGATCCAATGAAGATAAAGTCTCTTTCTTTGTTATTTAACACCTAACAGGGCCTGACACATAGTATGTATTAAACAATTTGTTGAATGAATAAAATGAGTGACAAAAAATTGTCAAGCAAACCAGCTATTTGCAGTGTGTGTATGGGGGGGCTGGTCAGGCAGTCCACTCCCAAGGATGGTGCTAGAAATATTCTACTGAGTGTTTTCCCATTGATTTTCTTCTGGTTTCATGTAGACCTCCTTTTTGTTAGTAGGAAAATTAACAAATGCTGAAAGAGCTTTGATGCTTAAAAGACTTATATTCTGTTAAGAGTGATAATAGTCACAACATTTGATTTGTATTTATTGTATCATATATTTTTTAAAGTTATCATACATTTACCCATTCAGTCCTTACCCAGTAAAGGAATTATAATTTTCTAGTGAATTGAGATCACACCATTTTACAAATGAGAAGACCAAGGTACATTTGTAAAAAAAAAACTTGCCTGTGGTCATATCTCACTAGTGGGTGAACTGCAAACCTGGGCCTCCTGCCCCCTATAGCATTGCAGCTTCTAGACATTACCACAATCTGTTAGCAGCATCTTTTCATAGTCTATAGGCTGCTCAGTTTCATCTCCTTTGATTGTCTCCTTATAAAGTTCGTTGTTTGACTTTTTCTTTTAGATTTATTAGTCTTTCTATATTAGGGATACTAATCCTTTGCTGATTATATGTGTTCCAAGTATCTTCTTTGATTTTTACTTTGTTTCCAGTGTCTTTTTTGAACATAAGTTTCAATGTAGTCATAATTTTCAGTTCTTTCCTTTATTATTTGTGCCTTTTGTGTCTTCCTCAAGAAATTTGTCCTATCCATGGTGATTTGTTTCTAAATATGGAGTGCACTGAGAAATCTAATTTTAAGTTTCTTTTCCATAGGTGTCACCATCGCTTGTTGTAGCCCATTCTTTTCTCCATAGAGTATTGCTTCCTCTGTTGTATGTCATCTTGTATAGATGTTTTTTTATTTCTGAGCTGTTGTTTTGTTGTGTTACCTTTCTCTCCCTGAACTAAATTCCTTATTGCCTGAATCACTGTCGGAAAGTCTTGATCTAGTGGTACAGATCTTTCCCTCCATCAAACATATACTTTTTCTTCTTGGCTTTTTGCTCTTTTATATGAAATTTATAATCCATATTGTCAAGTTTTCACCAGAAATATATGCACAATTTTTATATCACATTTATTTCTGTGGTATCATATTATTTTTGTTACTTTTATGTATGAAACCTTTAAAAAAATTTTTTGAGTGACAACATATATCCAGAAAAATGCCTAAATTGTCAAATATATAGTTCAGTGAATTTACATAAAGTGAACACAACCATGTAATCATCACCTAGATTAAGAAATTGAATGCACTGGGTGCAGTGGTGCATGCCTGTAATTCTAGTGGCCTGGGAGGCTGAGGCAGGAGGATCACAAGTTTAAAAACAGTCTCAGCAAAAGTGAGGCATTAAGCATCTCAGTGAGAACCTTTCTCTAAATAAAATACAGTATAGGGCTGGGAATGTGACTCAGTGGTCAAGTGCCCCTGAGTTCAATCCATGGTACCAAAGGAAAAAAAAAAAAAGAGACTGCCACTTGCATTCTGGAAGCTTCCTTCATGTCCCTTTCAGTTGTCACCTCTGAAAGATAATCTACTGTATTCATTTTAACAGCATACGATAATTTTGTCCTTTTTGAACTGCATGGATTCTTTTTTGTTTGACTTCTGATAATAGTCTGTTTGTGGGATTTGTGTGACAGTTGTTTGTGCATTTTCCTTTCTTTATAGTGTTCTACTGAATGCATGTACCACAATTTGTGTATCCATTCTATAGTTGATGGACATTTGGGTTGCTTTTAATTTTGAGGTAAAATAAATAAGGCTGTTGGGAACATTCTTGTACATGAAGCACATATGGTCCCTTCCCTCCTTTCTCTTTCGTCTTTGTCCTCTCCCCTTCACCAGATTGGCTCAGATCAGAGGAGGCTTTACAAATCTGGAGGAAAGAATAGGCTGTAACAGGATCTGATGACACTACCTGTGACCCAATGGAAAAGAAACAATTAGATTTATTAATGTGCACGGTATGATCAATGTAATTGGTGATAATAGGCCTTCTTGCTTTATTCCTGATTTTAGAGGAAACCGTTCTTATATCTTCACATCAAGAATTTTGTTTGCTTGGTTTTTGGTAGTTTTTTTTTATGAAGTTATTTTTAGATGTTGATGGACCTTTATTTTATTCATTTATATATATATGTGGTGCTGAGAATCCAACACAGTGCCTCACATGTGCTAGGCAAGCCCTCTACCACTGAGCCAGAACCCCAGCCCCTTGGTAGTCTCTTTTAATCAAACATTTTTGTCCCTATTTTGCCAAAAGTTTTCATTTTGAATAGGTATTACATTTAATCAAATGGTGTTACCACATTTATTAGGTTGATCTCCCTGCTACCCCATCTTTTTTTTTTTTTGGTGGTGCTGGGTATTGAATTTTAGGACCTCATACCACATGCTACACAAACACTCTGTCACTGAGCTACATCTCCAACCCTTCCCTCTTTTTTTTTATTTTATTTTATTTTTGGTATCAGGGTTGAACCCAGGGGTACTTAACCACTGAGCCACATCCCCAGCCCTATTTATTTATTTGTTTGTTTGTTTTTGAGACAGGGTCTCACTGAGTTGCTTAGGGCCTCACTAAGTTGTTGAGGCTGGCTTTGAATTTAGGATGCTCCTGCCTCGGGCTCCTGAGCTGCTGGGATTACAGATGTGCTACTGGACCTGGCCCTTCCCCTCTTTTAATCTGTTAATGTGATAACTCCATGTCAGTAGTTTTTCTGATGTTAAGCCACTGTTATATTCTTGGTATGAACCTTACTTGCTCTTGATATATAACTTGCATATGCATTTCTTAACACATAATCTGAGTCTGTATTTAGGATCAAGTATTATGATTTCTTAGTTTATATTCTTACGTGAGATTAGCCTTAATGTAACTTTTCTAAAATTGATGGGCATAAATTTCCACTATTATTGTTGTCTGTTTTTGATGTTAAGAGTATATTAGCCTCATGATATGAATTGGGGAGTGCATCTCTCTTTATTATTTTTATTTTTTATGTATTTATTTTGCTATTGGGGATTTAGCTCAGAAATGCTTTGCCACTGAGTCACATCTCCAGCCCTTTTTATTTTTAATTTTGAGATAGTATCTTGCTAATTTGCTTACGGTCTTGCTTAGTTGCCAAGATTGGCCTTTAACTTGTGCTCTTTCTGCCTTAGCCTCCCAAATCACTGGGATTAAAGGCTCACTCACGCCCACCATGCTGGGCTGTTTTTACACTAACGCAATCCTATAAATTTCTATTTAAATACAACTTTGAGTACTTCCAACAAATATTTGGTAGATAGTATTTTTATTATGATCATTTCTGTGCATTTAAAAATTTTCATTATACATTTCTCTTTTGATAATTTTCACACAATGAAATCACATGTATAATGAGCACCCAGATTAAAGAACAGAACATTCCTAGCACACCAAAGACCCGTCTGTGTTCCCATCTAGTAAGTACCACCTTTACCCCTTGCAGATAATTATTATTTTGACTTCTAATGGCATAGGTTTGTTTTGTACTATTCACCATATATTTTGTATATGGCTTTTGTACTGTTGGTCTGTATTTGTTTATCTGGTCTCTTTGTTCGACATCATTTGTGAGATTCATTTAAATTCTCTGAAGTTGTAGAGCATTCTTTCTCATCAATGCATAGCATTTCATCCCTAAATACCACTCTTTATCCATCTATCTTTAAAAATTTAACTGGATACTTGGTTTAAAAAGTCGTAAGTTGTAGCTAGGGATATGGCTCAACCGTAGAGTGCTTGCCTGGCATGTGTGAGGCCTTGAGTTTGATTGCCAGCACCATAAAAAAAAGTCGGAAGTTGTGCACAGGACCCTAGGCATGATCCCAAGCACCAAAGAGGCTAAAGTTGAAGATATTATATTATTTCCATTGTGTCTGACTTCTGCTATTATTCTTAGAAAGTATTCTAAATTTTGATCCCTTGTGGATTATTTGTCTTTTCTCTTGCTTTTTTTTAATATTTCTGTCCTTGGTTTTCTTCATTCACATGATGTCTAGATACAAATTTACTTTTATTAACCTGTTTGGAACTTTAATTTCTGAATTTAATAGTCGACATCTTTCAGCAGTTCTGAAAAATCTTAGCCATTAGCCTACTAACTTAAAAGTGCTAGTATTTCAAGCATGATGGTGACATGAGTAAGTAGATAAATGTTTTTGAAAAATCACTTGGCTGCTTACTGCTTGGTTACTTTGGGCAAGCGATTTAAATGACTTTTGCCTCAGATTTGTCATCTGTACACTGGGCACAGTAATCATCTCTATTCTTTCTACCTTAGAGAGCTACTTTGAATATCAAATAGAAGAAGTACTCAAAATTGCATTGCAAATTAGAAGATACAGGCGCACAGACTTGAGGTCACTGTAGATATTCAATAAAATTTGTTGAGTGAATCTATTAAGTTTATCAGATATTAAATGATAGTGTAATATTCATTACATGAAGGTAGTATTTAAATATTTTTGCTCTTTTCTCCTTTCTTAGACCCAGAAAAAAATACAAGAATATTTGTATTACATAACATAGTAAAGTACATATGAAAAAATCACTATGATGATTTAGACACAAAATAAAATTTTACTCAGCTTCCAGAGCAGTTGATTTTCTAAAATTTAAGCCATTGTCACCCTCATCGGTAATGTTTAATGTCTAAACTACTGTAGCCAGCCAATGTTCTGTATAACATTGTCTTAGTATCCATTTTTAAATGAGTTAACATATTTCCTCTCTCTCCAGTTAGATTTTGTAGAGATAGTCTAATGGAAAATTGATGGATTTAAAATTAGGCAGTTTTGGGACCAGATCTTGACTTTTATCATTTCCTGACCTGTGACATTAGGCAAGTCACTTTACCTTTCTCATCTTCTGTTTATTTTTCTGAAAAATAAAGATTGGATTACTTATGTGGGTAGTATTTTTTTAGGTATTCCAATGACTTATTTATATTCTTGTAGCAATTTGACAACACTGGTATTATTATTTCTCATTTTTATAAGTAGGGAACCTGATACTGAGAAAGATTGAATAACTTGCCCAAGGTCCAAAAGCTAGTACCAGGATTTTATGACAACGTCAGGCACATTTAGGGTAGTATGGCCAGGATTTTAACCTGGACTTTATACTTATAAAGCCTGTGCCCTCACTAATGTCTGCAAAAAATGTTTAGTATAATGCTGGGTACCTAGTGATAGTTGGTAAATAGAGGCTCTTTTTTAGGGCCAAGGTAATATTTTATGATTTTCTAGCACTTAACATTTTGCCCTGCACACAGTAGGCACTTTTAAAATCAATTGCTTATTGTTTGTTTATGCTATTGTTCTTTTTTTTCACTGAATGTTGATTTTCTAGCTAAAGGAAAAGGACAGTCTCAAACCAGAGTGAATATTAACATTGCCTTGGTTGAGGATATAATCAATTTGGAAGAGGTTGATGAAGAAATGAAGTCTGTGATAGAAGCACTCAAGGATAATTTCAATAAGACTCTCAATATAAGGACCTCACCAGGTTGGTATCTGAGCCATTGTTTTGTGTATGTGGAGGGTGTGGGTGGAGGAGGTGTAGTGGAAAGAGCATGGCTTCTGCAGAGCTGAGTTTAGTCCTAGCTTTGGCACTTACTATTCACCATTGGCAGTTACTTTACTCTTCAGACCCTCAGTTTCTTTGTCTGATTCCTTCTTCTAGTGCTGAGGTGGGTATTAAAATAAATACAGTACTGACACATAGTTAACACTACTTATTTTTTTTTTTTTTTTTTTTTTGGTACTGGGGATTGAACCCAGGGACACTCCACCACTGAGTCACATCCCCAGCCCTATTTTGTATTTTATTTAGAGACAGGGTCTCACTGAGTTGCTTAGGGCCTTGCTAAGTTGCTGAGGCTGGCTTTGAACTTACGATCCTCCTGCCTCAGCCTCCCAAGTGCTGGGATTACAGGTGTGCACCACCATGCCCGGCTAACCCTACTTTTATTTATCGATTCAGCAAATATTTCTCTCCTGTGAACTAGGCTTTGGGCTAGTGCGCAGTAGTGAACAAATAGTCATGGTCATTTCTCTGATGGAATTATATTCTCCAAAAAAACAAAGGAGTTTTATTATGACTACACTATAAACACATCTAGGTATCTAGAATCACTGTTCTGATACCTTTGGTTTGGTTTTTCCACTGTATCCTATTTGGCAGTTCTTATCCCTTACTGGGAACCAAATGGCTGCCCATCTGAGACTTTTCTATACCCCTGAGCTTGACCAGGAAGATTCCGTTTGGGTTAATAACTTCCTGAAAGTGGCTTTTCTAAGTGGGAAATGTCAGAACTGTCTAGGGGAACTGTTTGCAGATGTGATGGAGAAGTGAGTTGTCAGCTAATGGTCAAGCAGGCAGGAAAAATTCAATTGCTATTAAATTGGCCTTTTGCAAATTGTCATCATCCTATAGTTAGCCTGGGACCCCCTCTAAAGGTATCTTTGGAGCTGGGGTTGCTCCCACTCACATCTCAGTTAGAGAAGTTCATAAGGAAGCTAGGAAGTATTTCATGAACTTATTCTTAAGAAAGCCAAGTGAAAAATACAGAGCTCCATTTATAAACACTATCAGAAACATACGGAGTTCAGAGATGAGATCCAATGTGAAAGTGGAAAGCCATTCCCGTCATTTGTCAACCTTTGGAATGGAGCATTTCTGCCTCTGCTGACAGTAGAGCGTGCCGTTCACTCTCTCCCGACTGTTTATTTTAAACTTGCTTATTATTTTAGGTATGAAGCTGATAAAGTGCTGTGTCTCCCCTGTGCTTTCTGGCCTGTTAACATTCTGCAGCCGAAACCAGAGAGCAGTTTGAGAGGAGCTCAGGGAGAAATGTGATACTTAAAATTAGCCAGCAAGTTCCACTCTTGTTGAACTTAAAAAGATGATGGGCCTGGAAAGAGGTTGGGAGTGTAATTTGTTAAATGTTAACCTCTGAGAAAATGAGGGGCAGGAATGAGGCTAAGGGAGATTCTCACTGGGGACGGATTGAGGGAAAAGGATTTGATGCATTATGTCGATACAGATTTAGGGAATGGGAACCACCACAATTGCATGCCTAAATACCCATGTTGGGACTTCTGTGGCAGAGGATCTTATGGCAAATCAGGAAGGCTGAGTTAAGATCCATTTTCAAAAGGCCTCCCATTGGTATTTCCTCTTTGCTTCTTTTTCTTTAGGGCTATGTTTGTGTAACATTCTGGGTAGAACTTGGAGCTGTAAAGAGACTAGGTGAAACAGGTTAAAACCTAGCCAGTCTTTTTTGCCAGATTCTTCTGTATCATCTTTCATTACTATCTGAACCAGCAGGCTCTTTTCTTCTTACACTTTCATATGTCTAAATTTCTATCTTCCAGATAGTTGGCACTGTTTAACACTTGTCTGAGATACGGTTGTTTTGTTTGTCCTTTCCCTCTTTTCCTTTTATCTATCCCTCTATCCATCCATCCATTTATTCATGGTAGCATTATTGACCACTTATTCTCTGTTGCTTATTTAAAACAAATTTTTCTTTGTGGGGGGGCTATTAGGGATTGAATCCCAGAGGCACTTTGACACCTAGCCACATCCCCAGCCCTTTTTATTTTGAGATAGGGTCTCAGTGAGTTGTGGAAGACCTTGCTAAGTTTCTGAGGCTGGCCTCGAACTTGTGATCCTTCTGCCTCAGCCTCCTGAGTCACTGGGATTACAGGCATACACCACCATGCCTGCTTCTATGCTGATTATTTAGTAGGTGCTTTGGATACAGAGGAAAAAACAACAACACTGTTCCCACCTTTCAGAAGCCTAATGTGAAGGGACAGATAAGTTAAGCAAAATGTTTAAAACCATACAGCAGAGCCATACAGAGTGGTGAGGATTATGACTTTGGAGATGGTTATACTTGAGTTGAATTTAGACTCCATTACTAAGAGCTGTCATGACCTTGAGAAAGTTACTCTGTCTTATGTTTCTTCATCTATAAAATGGTGGAAGTAATGATAACTATATTTCAGGGTTATTGTTACAACGAAAGCAAATAAATTATACAAAGCTTTTAGCATGGTATGTTTGCTCATGGTAGAGTTCAGGAAGTTCAGGTTATTATTATTTATAGAAATGTATGCAGGATTCTTGGGGTCACATTAGAGGGGTTTGTAACCTAGCCAAGGAGGTCAGAAAATAATTTTGTTATTAGCTGCTACTGTAGCTAACTGTTAAAGAATGATTAGGAGTTATCTGAGCAGAGAGGAAGGAAAGGTGTTTGAGCAGTAGAAGAAAAATATGCAAGGGTCCTGAGGCAAGAGAAGTGTTTTAGAGAAATTGTAATTAGGTAAGCTTGTTTAAAATATAGAAAAATGTCAGTAGGAATAATAGTTAATATCATTGGGACACAGTTATAAAGGCTTTATTATACTCTTGAATCCTCATTAAAAGGCCTATAAATAGCAGCTGGGCCTGGTGGTGTATGCTTGTAATCCCAGTGACTCGGAAGCTGAGGCAGAAGGATTGCAAGTTGGAGGCCAGCCTCAGCAGCTTAGCTGGGCCCTAAGCAACTTAGTGAGACCCTGTCTCAAACTAAAACAAAACATAAAAAAGGGCTGGGGTGTAGCTCAGTGGTAAAGTGTCCCTGGATTCCATCCCTAGTACCAAAAAAACCCAACCAACCAACCAAACAAACAAAACCCCTAAAACCCTATAAATACAATTTTCAGGGTTTGTTTTGTTTTGTTTTGTTTTTTGTGGTACTGGGGATTTTCCCCAGGGTCTTGTGCATGTGAGGCAAGCAGTCTAGTAACTGAGCTATATCCCCATCCCATAAATACAATTCTCATGTCCCATTTAGAGATCAGGAAACAGAAACCTGTAAGATTGAAGGGATCTGCCCAGGGTCTCACCATCTTGAAGTGGCAGAGTTGGTATTTGAACTTAGGTCTTTGGTCTTTAGGATCATGGCAGCTTTACCATTTGTGCCTTCTGGATTTTCCTGATTGAAGCTGGTGAGGTCAGCAACCTTCCACCTTGTGATGACATTGAATCTGATTGAGTACTTCAGATCACATCTTTGGACCATAGTATGGTACTGTGTTCTAACAACATATTACCAGGACAACTCCAAATTATTTAAAAGACTTGGCTCTCCCAATTCCCCTTTCTTTATCAAATGAGCCACCCATCAGTGGTTCCTTCTGTGAATGGTAAGGGTTTTCTCATTCTCATTTGCATGGGAAACCAGGAAGTGTGAATAATGTCCTCTCTGTAACTGACTTTATTGCTTGCCTTCTTGGACTTCTGGAAGTTTTGCCCAGGGTTTTCTAGAACTTAGATCTGATCTGGTCATACAGATCAGATCCAGGATAATAATGAAGTGTTAATAGGGTTTTTGTTTATTTTCAAATGGCCTTATTTCTAAAGGGGCTATGGGCATCAATATCAAAAGTGGTGTAAGGGAATGGTTGTAAACCTGGCTGTGTGTCAGAATCATGTGGCGAAGTTAAAAAATTCAGACTCCCACCAGATAACAGACTCCCAAGTCTGTAGAATCAAGATCTCTGGAGTAGGTCAAGGAATCTAAATTAAAAGACTGGTGATTCTGATGCACACCCAGATTTGAATTCTACTCTTATAAGAACCTTGATTAAAATCAAAATTAAGCACATCTGAGTGTGAATCATGGCTCTTGATTGTTTTTCCTTCTCTTGGCCCATTTATCTTTCTCAAGTTTTTTTCTCATCTGTAAAGGGAAGGTAGCAATACAATGTTACAGGGTAGTTGTGAAAACTAAAAGGGTAACTTTTTTAATACTAATTTTTGGGTATTTGTTAGATACTTGGTTGTGTATATTTAGCTATAATCTGTTAGCCACAGTCCTCACTTTAATTCTGTGAGGTGTTTGTTTTAACTGATCTGCAAACCAAGATGCAGAGAAAATCAGTGACTTGCAGAGGGTTTTTAAAGGTTTTTTTTACTGGTGCATTATAGTTGTACATATTGATGGGATTTGTAGTTACATATTCATATACAGATACAATGTAACAATGTAATCTGATCAATATTACTCCCCAGCACTTTCCCCCTTTCTCCTCCACCAACCCCTTGGTCTCTTTCCTCTACTGATCTCATTGATTTTTAGGAGATCACCTCCACTTTTGTTTTCCTTTTTCCTCTCTAGCTTCCCACGTGAAAGAAAACACACAACCCTTGACCTTTTGAGTTTGACTTATTTTGCGTAACATGATGGTCTCTAGTTCTATGCATTTTCTTGCAAATGCCATTATTTCATTTTTTCTTTATTTGCCAGAGGTTTTATAGCTATTAAATGGCATAGTTACTGGAAGGGGAAACAGCTCCTCACAGTTTTAATTCTGAAAGTCCTGTGTTGCAAGAAACCCCAGGGGTTCAGGTGAACCAGAATGGTTGTCCACCCTAGTTGCCAGTAAGGAATTTCAACCTAGTTCTCTCATTTCAAGCTTTGTACCACTATGAGTCACGCTGATAAGGGATCCCTAAATGTTTATTGAATCTGAATTAGATAGGGAATTAGATGTGGAGTTTCTAAGGTTCTGCAGAATTCTAAAATCCTGTAATTTTTCTTTTAGGATCCCTTGATCACATTACTGTGGTAACTACTGATGGGAAGCTTGCTTTAAACCAGATTAGCCAGATCTCCATGAAGTCACCACAGTTGATTTTGGTGAATATGGCCAGCTTCCCAGAGGTAAGGTAGCCTTTGCTGAAAGGGTCCATCTCCAGTCTCTTCTGGAATGGAGGAGGTTGGGTCAGGTCAGGAAGAAGTGATTTTTTCAGGCTTGGGATGAAACAGAAGAGAACACTTAACTGAAGGGAACTTAAGGATAGGAAACCCTTGTCCTGTTTCTTAATTCCTTTTCTGTTAAACTCAAATGTGATAAAGGCCAGGCAAGTATCTCAATACTGATACTGGCCCCAGTAATGGAGATGCAGTAATGGTGCCAGGCTAATGTGGGGAGCTCTGGTAAACTGGAGAGCCTGAGGGGGATACCTCTGCCTTGCTTCTGATCATCATCAGGCAGATAACATAGGCCTGATAATCATTGTTACCAGATAATGATGTTTATTTCCAGGAGAAGTCAGTAACCCAAAATTTTGTGTGAGATCTTTATTCACTAAAAGTTGATGATTTACTCACTTTTCTTTTTTGAAACTGTGAGGCAAATAAAACATTAACGGGGCCAGATAATGGTGGCCTGGGGCCACTAATTTGTGACCTCCTCTGCAAACATATTAGGAGCAGATTCTTCAAACATTTCCTTCAAACTCCACTGACCATTGCAGAATATTGCATGGAGCATATTAAATCACTGGAAACTTGATGTCGTATGGCTTTTTAAGTCTAGTTGACGAAAACGATTGTGCTGTTCCTTATTGGTCTACTAGGAATTGGCCTGGATTGAGTATTCTAAAGGGCCTAGAATCTGATCTCATCTCTTTTTTCTGCTGGCTGCTCTTAGACCATGGGCAGGTTGCCTCACTCTCTGGACTTCCATTTCTCATCTGCTAACATGAAATGAAGGAATATTCCTGTTCTGATTGTTTCAGTAATTCTATCCCAGAGACATATACTGAAGTTGGCTACGCTAGATTTGACAATCTAGGTTAGAGGTAGTAAAGGAAAAGTTCTTGCTATGAATAGATTGTTTCAAATCAGAGGGTTCTTTTTGCTAATGTGTCAGGCACACTTGGACACTTACCACTGTCCCACTCCATTCTCCATACTCCAACCTGAATGAACTTATAAAAATATAGGATTGTGTTGTCCCTGTCAGTGGCTTCAAGTAGTGTCTAGGAAAAAGTCCAAAGTCCTTACTGTGGCCTATGAGACAGTGTGTGATTTGCCCTCTGCCTGTCTCTCCAGTCTTTCCAGTTATCCAATGCTACAGTTATCATTGCACATTGCTTTTGGCCATACTGGCATTTTAGTTCCTTTGCATCCTCAGAGCATTTTGATGTACTGTTTCCATTGCTTGGTGCACTCTTGGCTGGCTAATTTCTACTCATATTTTGGATTACAACACTAATGTCACTTTTGTAGGAAAGGGTTTCCTAATCTGTGCAATCTAAATTTTTTTCCACATTTAACTTTCTTTTACAGCACGTTTTTTTCATTCTAAATATCACTATTAAAAGTTATGCATAGTTGGGTGCAGTGTACATGCCTGTAATCCCAGCAACTCAGGAGCCTCAGGCAGGAGAATTGCAGGTTCAAAGCCAGTCTCAGCAACTTAGTGAGGCCCTAAGCAACTTAATGAGACTCTGTCTCAAAATAAAATGTAAAACTCAAAGGGCTGGGGATGTGGCTCAGTGGTTATATACCCTTGGGTTCAATCCCTGGTATCAAAAAAATTTTTAAAAAAAATCATACATATATTTACATGTTTATTCCCCTGTTCCCTGTTGTACTTTCACTAGGTTGTAAGCTAGGACTGTAGGAATCATATCTAATATATTGATTGCATCCAGTGCCAAGCACAGTGCCGGTACATGTAAGTTCTTGGTATACTTTCCTTGAGTGGCTGAATATTGTCATTAGGTTGATGGAAGGGAAACACTCATTTCTGGTGTTTCTGAGGAGCAAGGAAGTGGGCAAAAAGGGAATTGTCAACTCTTTGCCCTTCCTGGCCCCCTCTGAACCACTGTGTCTCTCTGCCTTGTTCATCTAATCCCATAGGCACTGCAGACCAATTTAGGGAATAGCCTCCTCATTACACAGCTTGAAGACTTATCAGGCAGATTGCTTTACAGAGCCAGCCACTTCTGTTTTTAAATAGCAAATGACATTGACAGAAGAAGCACCCGAGCATTTTATGAGGCAGGAGGAGGTATTAACAGCTTAATTTTTACTTAGGAAGTTGGAATATATCTTCACTTTTCAACCACAGCATCTTTGTATTTCCCCTAAGTTGAAATTCCCTGGGTTTTGAAAAAAAGTTTAACAAACAGCTCAGTAGAAAGGTTCATTTATACGGACAGAGTGAGGAAGTGTGAGTTGCACTGTCTTTTGAATTCCTTTATCTCATCTGGTGTATATATTAAACAAATAGCTCTAACTAAACATTTCCTTCCTCCAGCTTAGAAGCTGTCCATAGAGTACTTAGGTTCATAGCTTCAAAATGCTGAGTTAATCCTCTTCGTGTTTATATTTCTTTCTACTTCACATGTAGTTGGCTTTCTTTCCAAACTTGAGTGTTTCTGTGTCATCCTGTAGTGACATGGTGCAGATTTGCATGCATAATCTTTTCAAGTGCATTGAAGACAGAAAACTGTGTTGCATTTGTTTAACACGTGTCCTGCTTGACAAATGATATGCATGACTCCTGCCTTCCATAAATTTGCTTGAAGCTGGAGTTGATGGGAAAGAAAAGAAGGGAATAAAAACTATAGCATCATTTGAACAAAACAACAGAAAATAATGCAGAATATCATGGAAGTAATAGTCATTTTCCCAGTGTGATTTGTGTGTGTGTGTGTGCATGCGTGTGTGTGCGTGTGCACGCGTGTGTGTGTGTGATGTTTGAACTAATAGAAATAATAGAAAAAATTCTGCAGGCTCCATTATTACTCTTGTGGAGGTGAGAGCAAACATGCATTGGGCGTCTCCTGCGTTGCCAGTCACATTCTCCTGTTTCGTTTCATACAAGCAACAGTAAAATTAGTATTATACCATTTTATAGATGGGGAAATGCAGGCTCAGGGAAGTAAAATATCTCCCTAGTTTTACATTGTTGTGATAAAACCAGTATTTGAACATAGCTCTGTTTGTCATGAAAGTCTGGGCTCCTTTCAAGCTTCACTTATTCACTCAAGTCACCATGTATTTTTGAGTTCTTACATGTGATTAGATTCTGTTTGAGGTGCTGGGAATTCATTGATAATTAAGACAGACTGGGTTTATGTTTTCAGATACCTGACATTCTAGGGACCAGTTGGGATATAAAGAAAATGGAAGACCAGTAGTTGTTGTGATACTAACAGAGTTGACTTGAGTCCAGCTTCTCAAGGACTTGTTCACCTATCTACAAAAGTTTTGTCATCTTTTGTACTGTAGTATAGATTAGTTTAAGATTAGCAATGGCAGACATTGCTAACAGATCATAGTACTCTTTCTGATGTTTTTTGACACAGTGCTCCAAGCAGCCATAACCAGTTGATTAGTGTTGCCATTTGAGAGCAACCAGTTTGCCTTAGAGTACTGCATCCTTCTTCATTGAAGGGATGAAAGATAAGAGGTGGAAATTCTGTACAAACGTATGCCTTTTTACTTTGAACCATGAGTGTTTCAAACATCATGCTGGGAAAATGACTCTTAATTCCCTGAGATTCTGCATTCTATGTCGATGCAAAATGTACGTAAATTATACAGTCTAGAATATACTTGAAGAATTCCTCTTTCAGTAGGTTTCTTTGCAAAATGACCTCAATTGCATAACATTTTTTTCTCATATGAAAAAGCAGTGTAAAATAAGGTTTTGAGGCATTATATACGTGAAATAAAGTAAGGAGATGAGTTTTTAAAATAGATTTAACAAGATCATTAATATAGTCATTCAGCAGCTTTTACTAGGCACAGGTACCTGGCATTGTGCCTTATACTGAGAAGATGTAAATATCTTCCTACCCAGCTTGGTGTTAGTAGTGGAAGCTCTTGTACTACAGGGGAAAGTTATGTGGTGTTATCTGGGTCAGACTCTGAAAAGGAGGTGGTACTGGGATGTTATAATAGTAGATTAAGTCAGGCACTGAGAAGCTGCAGAAGAAGAATAGGAGAATTGAGATCAGGATATCCCCCCTTCAATATGGAGATTCTTTCTTGTTAACTTTTGAAATGTGTTTAATTTTATTAAGGGATATAACTGTTCTCTTACAGAGGAAAATTAATTTTGTTTCTTTGCCCAGTTAACTTATATTACTTTCCTGTGTCATATTATTGAATTCATTGAGCTTGGGGATCTGGAAAAAAATATAGACAAAGTAGAATCTCTATTTAGTCTCCTCTTAACTCTGCCAGTAACTAGAAGTATGATAGGTTGGGTCTCCCATCTTTCTTGGACGCTCAAGGCAGACCACATCTATGCTTAGGGATTTGACCTTACCATACAGGTCTCTGGATACATATGAACCGGCTGTGCTTGGTTAGGTCAGAGATCACTTCCAACTATTATTTTCTGTGATCAGAGACACCATTTTAGGAATTAATTGTTTGAATCAGTGGCCACACTAAGATTCTTTGTACACTTACATTGTGTACACTTAGAGTCCATGTACAGTCTCTGCAGGGGATTATTCATCCATATGTGGAAGTTCTGGTTTATCATCTTGATCTTGTAGTAATAGCTATATAGGTGTCGAATTAAAGTCATTTAAAAATTAAAGAACTGGAGATGTAGCTCTGATCGAGTGCTTGCCTAGTGCACACAAAACTCTGAGTTCAGTTCCTGTTACTGCAGAATGAACATACATATGTACATACATAAAATAAAAATGAAATGGAACCAGGCGAATATCTGTAGTCCCTGCTACTTGGGAGGCTGAGGCAGGAGGATCACTTGAATTTGAGAATAGCCTGGGCAACATAGCAAGATATCTTCTCAGTAACAACAACAAAAATGAAATGGGTGAGCTTTTTAAAAGGCATATCTTCCAAAATGAAAACAACAAAACACCTAAAAAAGTAAAGTATATGTCAACCCCCGTTTATTTAAACCACAAAGTCTAGAAAGGAGCTCAAAGTCAAGAATTAGCCTGTGAACCCAAGTGATGTGGATTGGCTCTGGTCAAACCTAAAATTCTTTTGAAAGTGTCAGACACTTTGTATTTATGAATTCCAATTGACATGCCAAGGGAAGTATCTCTCTCCTACACTGTTTTCTTATTTTCCTTTAGAATTGAATACTGGGTGTAGTTAAAATGTTTGACTGTGAGGTGGGGCCCTTCAGGAAAATCTAGTGTGCCAACTGGCACTTCAGTGAGCAAACCTGTCAGAGAAGCTCCTAAAGGATGTTAGAAGGACAGGAGTGCATTAACTAGACTCAACTTTGTTCAGGGGTTTTATGCATTCTTCCCCACCCCCCGTACTGGGGATGGAACCCAGGATTACTTTGCAGATGAACTACATCCTCAGCCCTTTTTATTTTGAGATGGGTTCTGGCTGAGTTGCCTACACTTGCTTCAAACTTGTCATCCTTCTATCTCAGCCTCCCAGGTAACTGAGATTACAGATGCAAACAATCACACCCAGCTTTATGCATTCTTAATAAATGTATATAACATTTATATAATATCTGCCTTAAATGGGTATTACTTTGTGTCAGACTCAGAGCAACATGCATGCTCATGTTATCTAACTACTCAGGTTTGTAAGCCACATTGTCTCAGATTATGAAATGGCACCTCAGAGAGATTGAAACTCATTGCTCAGGGTCATATTGTTATCAGAGTGGGTGGAGGTTGGGGAAGTTGAATTAAGATCTTTCTGACTCCAAAGCTCATGTTTTCAGAGACTGTACCATGCTGTGTTTTCTGGAGCACACACTAGCTGAGATTCATTGCTCATTCAAAACATGAGTAAGTTTGGTGTTAGTGTAGATGTGAATGAGTTAAATTTATTTACTCATTCCAAATCGGCACTGGTATATTTTGAGTGTAAAATGTCAACTGGAATTTTTAACGTATGAAATCTTTCATCTGTCTTTACACCAATCTTTGCACAGACCAGCCCTCCTCCCTTGAGGATTTATTGTGGTTTTGATCTGTGTTGCCTCAAACCATTGAAATCTTTTCAAAGAAGCAGAGCTGTTTTCTTTTTATTTTTTTCTTCTCTTTCTTTTTTTCCTTCCACAGTACACTAGTACCAGGAGTGGACATAGTTTGCTATTCAGCTTGATCAAAGCACTCTACACCAATGTAACTTCCTGATCTTACTGGTAACAGAACTAAATGTTTCCATGTTCTGCCAAGATGGGTTGCCAGTTATCGGCAGAGGGCTCGCATCTGGTAATAATTATTTACTAATTCTGTTTACCTTTTGATCTGGTTTTCAGTGTACAGCTGCAGCTATCAAGGCTATAAGAGAAAGTGGAATGAATCTGAACCCAGAAGTGGAAGGGACACTAATTCGGGTACCCATTCCCATGTAAGTTTGGCTGAAATTCAGTGAAATTCAATGAATGGGGCTGATCATCCCTTAGAAGGAAACCAGTGCCCTACTATGTGTTAGGCCAGTCTCATACCTTACCTGCACCTTTTATCCTAGCAAACATTCTTTTCAAAGAATCCAGTTTACTGATTCAGAATTACTTATTGAGTGCTTATTAACGTGCTAGATGCTTGAGTGTACAGCAGTCAGTAAGCTTGAGAAATATCTGTCCCCATGTAGTTTACATCGTGGTTAGAAACTTAGGACAAATAAATAGGTAAAGTCATTCCAGGTGATGAAATGCTGTTGGTATCCACCAGAGAGTGATTTGGTGAGGGTGATGGTGGCAGGGACAACTTTCACCTGGGAGGACTCCTGAAGGAGGTAATCTACCTTTCTTTCTTTTTTGGGGGTGGGGGATGGGGTAGGTAAGTGGGGATTGAACCCAGGGGCACTTAACCACTGAGCCACATCCCAGCCTTTTTTATTTTTTGAGACAGGGTTTCACTCAGTTGCTTAGGGCCTTGCTAAGTTGCGAAGGATAGCCTTGAACTTACAGCCCTTGACTTACAGTCCTCCTGCCTCAGCCTCCTGAGTTGCTGGGATCATAGACATGTGCCACCATGGCAGGCTAGGAGGTAACATTTCTGCTGAGAGCTAAATGATGAAGAAGAACATCATCAGCCTAGTGGAAGAATCTTCCAGGTGGAGTGAACAGCAAGCAAAAAGGCCTTGGTCAGAAAAAAAAACTTGACACATGTAATCTCTAATTCATATTCTTTGAAGACCTATTTTTACATTAGTTTTTGCTTGTTGAAGAATTTTAAATATAAGAACAGAATATTGTTAATTATATATGGTACTTAAAGTTTTAAATGAATAAAAATGTATGTTTATTTTTAAATTTAAAAAGAAAAGAAAAGATCTTGGCATGTTCAAGAAAGAGAAAGGCCAGTGTACCTGACACTCCAGGAGAGTGTTAAGAGGTTGAACTAGTCAGGGGAGGCTGATGGTCTAGGCCTGACAGCCTATGGAAAGGAGCTTGGACTTTATTCCAGTTGTGATGGGAAGCCACGGGAGGGATTGAAGCAAAGGATTCATCTGATGTGGACTTGTGAGGGTCTGTCTGGCTGCTGATTAACAAATGGCATGTAGGGGACAGTAGACAGAGCAATCAGAAGGCAGCTGCAACAGTCCAGGTGACACATGGTGTCAGATTCCATAGCAGATTCAAGTCCCCATTCTACATGGTGCCTCACATACTTATTAAATTAATTTGTTCAGTAATTCAGCAAGTATTTTTTTTAAGCTCTAACTTCATGCCAGAAATTTCCTTGTTGTTGGAGCAAAAGATCCCTGTGTTCCTGATGGCCAAATAGGCACAATGCACAGAAAAATAAATGCATAATATAATGTCAAGTGATCATTAGGACTTTGAAGGAAAGACAAGCAAGGTAAGGAGATCGATTTGGGGGCTTTGTTATAGGTAGAGAGGGTTGGGAAGAAGTGACATTTGAATGAACGTAAAGCAGATGAGTGACTGAAGCTTCCAGAGAACTAAAAGGGAAGTGAAGTGTAACTCTAGTCAGATTTCCTTCTGTGCCACACATCTTTTACATATTTCACTGCATAATTGTTGCCACAGTGTTAACATACTCTTAAGTGTTCTGTGCATCTTAATCTGTTGCCAAAGACAGTTTAAATGATTTTTAAATAATACCAGCATTTTTTTTTTTTTAAAAAGCTTCACATAATGGTCACATCCCAGTTTTTTACAAAAAAATCTGGCATAAAACCTGTGGCAGTGCTGGGCACAGTGGTGCACGCCTGTAATCCCAGCACTTGGGAGGCTGAGGCAGGAGGATTGGGAGTTCAAAGCCAGCCTCAGCAACTTAGCAAGGCCCTAAGCAACTCGGTGAGACCTTGTCTCTAAATAAAATGCAAAATAGGGCTGGGGATGTGGCTCAGTGGTGGAGTGTCCCTGGGTTCAATCCCCAGCACCAAAAAAAAAAAAAAAAAAAAACCCTGTGACAGTTACGTACGCAGTGAAATATGGTATTTTGTCTCATTTATCATATAATCCCCATAAAGTAGGGTTTTTCCCCCCCAGCTATGAAAATTTAGGCTCAGAAAGGTGAAGTAATAATCTCTGAAACCATACAGTTTATACTGTAGCTGAGACCTAAGTTTAGGTTTAGTTGATTCCAAAGCTTCATTATAGCAACGAGAATCCCAATACTGAGAGACTAGGAATTTTCCTGCTGAACTTTTTCATGTGCCATGACCAGAAAATGGCAGTTTTGTTTTCTTGTATTCTCAGTACTCTGTAAGGCCGAATCAACACTCTGCTTTGAAATCATGCAAATTGAAAGCAATATAACCTGGCATTTAAAAGCCGTGTATTGACCTGTTTCAAGTTCAATACCTGTTTTCTTGGTGATTTGTTCAGTGAATCTTCGTGTGTACAAAGTGTGTAGCTAAGACTGAGTGTGTACCTAACTCTGCTGGGAACTTACAAACTTCATGTTCTCCTTCTCGGATCTCACAGGTTGTATGCCAGGCCCCTCTTTTATATTACCTCCAGCTTACTTGTGGAACTTACTGTGACCCACAGTTTAAAGAGAAAACTAAAGTTCAGAGAAACCAAAGGACTATCCTGGATCACATGGCCAATCAGTGGCAGTCAGGATTTGAATCCTGAGTTTTTCTATTATTCTCTGTGTAGACAAGTAATTCTTGAAAGTTCTAAGGACATTCTTGGATTAGAAGCAAGATGTTCAATTGATATACATTGTAGTTGTCAGCTTTATATTCTAGTCCTAATTCTACTGTCTGAAATCTTGGACAAGCCACTTTTCTTCCCCAAGCCTCCCTTTCCTCATATACCAGATGAAAGGATCTTTCTCAGGTCTGCCAGGTTCCTTCTGAATCTCCAAAATTCTGTGATGCTGTGAATTTGTGCTGCCAAATCTTCATTGCTGACGTAGATTCTTTTTAGGGTAGCTTAATCACAGGTCATATTTTTCTTTCAAGGACTGGGTTGACATAATGTGTACCTTTGTAGCCCCAAAAGAGTTAACAGTTGCCTTTCGTACAGTATACATAAGTTTGAAGGATCAGTGAGTTTAATGTGAATTTCCAAAGACATGGGGATCTGTCACATTATTTTTTACATTATTTTATCTTGGTTAATGGGTGTAATCCAAGATAAAGTTGATGGACCAAAACCGTCTGCTCCTGCAAACCTCATTTTTTATATACTTTGTTCCCTTTGACAAGGTGGTGGGTCATGAGGCCCCATACTGAATTATGTGTTTGGTACACTTCCAAATAAAAAATGAATGATCTGTTCTTTATTATGGAGACTATGTCATGTGAGGAGGAAAAAGGTTGATTTTAGAAGTAAGAGAATCGAGGTTTTTATTAGGTTTTGGCAGTGACTTCCATATGTCTCTGGGCACATCACCTAGCAGCTTGCTGCCTTTTGGTTCCTTATTTGTAAAGTAGTTGAAATAGTGCATAATGTGGTAGAGATCAATAGAGAAAATAAAATTGTATGATTTCTTTACCTAAATATAAGATGCTAACATTATTTTAGTAAACTTAATTTCTATTTACATGTAATTTTAGGAGAAAAGGAAGGAGTGAGGAAGGGAACTAATGTCGAACACCTGCTCAGTGCCAAGACCTTTTAGGCACCTGACATATACAACACAGGGAAGCAGAAACATACGCTGGGTAAATTGATGTGTTGGTGTCACATAAACATGAAGTTGAGTTCCAGCTCTTCTGCTTTTTACCTGAGTGAGAGTGGCAACTGTCCTTGCCTCTCAGAATTTCACAGAGCTTATCTGTAAAATGGAAATTTATGGGATTTGCTTTATATAGTTTTGGGAGTTTTCAGTGTGATAATGTACATGAAGCTTTTGATACTTAGTAAGCACACAGTTAATGCTAGCAAATGTTTCTCTGTCCTTCATTCTCTTTCTCAGATAGGTTTCGCATATAGCTCTCTTTTTGAGTTGAGAAAATTGAGATTTAGAGAGGTGAAGCATTGACTGTGGGTCACGCAGTTGGTAATTGGCAAAGTTGTGAGGAGGAAAATCACCAAAGCTTAACATAGGATAGGGAATAAGAAGCATAAATCCTCAGGATCAGATTCTGATCATAAGATTTCAAGTTTAGTTCTAAGAAATTTGCCTTTGTGGTTGATCACGAGTCTCCCTCTGCCTAATGATAGTCTGCAAGTTTGCTTTTTCGCCTTAAAGCTGGTTGCCCAGAACTGAGTTTTATTTTCGGTTGCAGCAGATCCAGCTACTGCCTCATCTTCATTATACTCCTCTGATTCTCATATTCTTATTTAAATGAGTCTACTGAGTATCTGCCTCTGATCTTTTTAGGAAGTAGGTGGAAGCTAAATAACAGGTCAGACTTGGGGCCTGAGTGGTCCTTATCACCAAGTCCTCTTTTTGCAGCCTCTGAGGATCAGCTCTGTGTGGCTGCAAGTTTTTATTGAGGCTGGGTCTTTAAGTAAAATACTGTTGAGCCTCAGAGACTGTGGGCTGTTTTTCTCCTTCCCCATGGACAATGTGTATTGCTTTGTTTTTCTTCTCTGGCATGTGTTCTTTTATTTAGATAAGTAAGTTTCTCCTGAGATTGTCTCAATACTATGGGGTGATATTTTGAAGCTCCTTTGATAAGAGTCCTGTAGCTCACAGGTGTTAATGCCCCAGGTCAGATAGCTGTAAGTGGCAGAAGCAAGATTAGAACTGGAGTCTTTGTTACTATCTTTCTTCCTATTCTTCTGATGGAAGGTCTTTTGGGGGTCCTGAGAAGTTTTGAGTAATAGTTGGTTTTGATCAGAGCAGATTTCTGCCTCCACCTTATTCATGTCTTCATTATGCACCCCCATAGCCAAATAAATAAACACATTCTCTTACTCATTGCTTTGCCAAATTGCTTTGGTTTGACATCACTGAGTTCACGTTTGACTTTAAATAAATACTATAAGGGAATTATGAATTTGACCCAAGATACAAAACTGCATGTATGATTGGCTCATTGCTCCTGAGGTTGCAACCTTCCTTGATTGTCCTCCTCTTTCTTCAAGGTCTATGTTCATTTTATTTTAAGTAGAATTAAATTTTAAAAACCCTCCATTCTATTCTTCTTGGGGAATCACTTTTGCCACCTTGGTTTTCTAGACCTTCTTCTATATGTAGTCAAGCACATGTCTTTATCTCTTCCATTTTTCTTGTAATGATATGGGAGTATACTATACATTCTGTTCTGTACTTTTTTTTTTTTTTTAAAGAACTTAGCATGTCATTGTTCTCTCCAATCAGAGTTAGTCCTCACTCCTTTTAAAGACTGTGTAGTGTTTGCAATTTACGCATAGTCAAATAGTTTGGTTAATTTTTTTCTTTAAGTAGCTGTTTTCGTGATCTTCTGAGGCTTGGCTCCCTCTTCTGCTGGGAGTGGGAAGTGGTGGTGGGGAGACTACAGTTGGGAAAGAAGTGAATGCAGGTTGTGGGGGGCCTTGGTATTGCTTTTGCCACTTGATTGCTTGGGTACTCTTTGGCAACAGCACTGCGCTTGGTGCTGAGCTGCTTAGGGCTTACTGCATGGCCTTACTCGTAGCAAGCAAACTTACTATGTACTCACTGCAAACTGTATGCTGTTATTTAACTTACTTCATTCTGTTACTCCCTGTTTTTTTATATATGAACAATGGAAGCTTAAGAGAGGTTAAATAAATATGCTCAAGTTCATTTAGTAAAGGTAAAGTTGAGCAGGATTCAAATTTGAGTCTGTTTACTTCAAAGTCTGTATTTGCGGGAGGGGGCAGGGGGAAGGAAAGATGGTGGAATGAGACAGACATCATTACCCTATGTACATGTATGATTACATGAATGGTGTGACTCTACATCATGTACAACCAGAGAAATGAAAAGTTGTATTCCATTTGTGTACAATGAATCAAAATGCATTCTGCTGTGATGTATAACTGAATAGAACAAACATTAAAGTCTGTATTTGTGCATTTATGGATTTCTAAAACTGATTTGTTTTTGCTCTGTGTTTGCTTGTTTTGTATAAAGGACAACAGTTGATGTTTTAAATTTCAATTATGTAATAATCCGTACTCTGGAACATAATTTCCAAAGCTCAAATCAGGACAGTGATTTGTATGTCACTTTTTGATTAGAGAGGCAATGTGGGGATACAGGATACTTATTAAAATCTATAAGTATGCCGGGCGTGGTGGCGCACGCCTGTAATCCAAGCGACTTGGGAGGCTGAGTCAGGAGAATCGCGAGTTCAAAGCCAGCCTCAGCAACTTAGCGAGGCCCTTAGCAACTCAGTGAGACCCTGTCTCTAAATAAAATACAAAATAGGGCTGGGGATGTGGCTCAGTGGCCGAGTGTCCCTGAGTTCAATCCCTGGTTCAAAAAAAAAAAAAAAAATCTATAAGTATGTTGAGGTATAACTTACATATGACAAAAAACCCATTTCAAGTGCACATAATGATGAGTTTTGATGAATGCATATGTCCTTGTAACTACCACCTCAATCAAGATATAGAAATAATGCAGTTACCCCAAGAATTTCTTCTCTGCCTATTGGTCTTTCTCCAGGTGTCCTCCTTGTCTGCTTTTATAAGAGTAGAATATATTAAAATATATAAATATTTATGCTGAAATGTAAACTTTTAGGATGTTCATAAATTTATTTAGCAGATAGTTATTGAGTACTTACTATATGCCCAGCATAGTTCTAGACACTGAGGATAAAGCAGTGAACAAGCCAGACAGAGTCTTTGCCTTCTGTAACTTCTACTGGCGAGATGGTCCATAGCACACAAACGTGTGTGTGTGTGTGTGTGTGTGTGTGTGTGTGTGTGATGGTCATATTTTTCTCCCAGTGGAGATAGATAAAGCAGTAGAAGAAAATAAAGGATGCTATGGTTGGGCTGTTGGGGGGTTCACTGTTAAGAGGGTGTTCATGAAGCCTGTAGAGGAAGGTGATATTTGAGCAGAGAACTAAAGGTGTGAGGGAGCAAAGCATGCCTAGATTTGGCACTGAGGCACAAAAGCAGAAAGAGCAAAGGCTGTAGCAGGTGAGTGAGGAAAGACAAAGAGGAGAGGAAGTCAGAAGTGGAATGAGGTGGCCAAATCATGTAAGGCCGTAAAGACCATGATAAGGATATTGGCTTCGTTTTGGAACAAAATGGGAAACCATTGGAGGGTTTTGAGCATGGGTGTAACGATTTAGGTTTTGAAAGGGCCATTCTGGTTACTGTTTTGAGGATTATACTGTAGGAAAGCAAGGGTGAAAGCAGGGACCAGTTAGGAGCTGTGACAGTGATGCAGAGACGAGGTAATGGTGACCTGAATTAGTATTGTAATGGGGCAGTTGGTGAGAGTGGTTGAATTCTGGATGAGTTTTAAAGGAAATGCTGCCAGGATTTGATGATGGATTGGATGTGAATGTAGAGAGGACTCAAGGATGACTCCTAAGATTTTTGGCCTGAGCAACTGGAAGGATGACGTTACTGAGCTAGAGCAGGTTATGGGAGGAGGAGTTGGGGAGAGAACAGGCTTTGTCCATATTTGTCTTGAGATGCTCCCCAGCCAGTTCTCCTGGAGGGCCATCTGAGCAGCACACGTCTCACTATAGCGACCCGGGGAAAGTTGCTTAATTTTTTGAAGCATGAGTCTATCTGTAAAATGGGAGTAATTAGTCAATGGTTATGGAAACTGATGGGATATTTTATATGAGGCTGCAAGTGTAAGGCATATCATAGCTACTTGATTTAACCCTTTATCTTTTTTTAAATTTGTTTTGATTCATTGTACACAAATGGAGTACAGCTGTTGTTTCTCTGGTTGTATACAAAGTAGTCACATCATTTGTGTGATCGTACATGTACATAGGGTAGTGATGTTTATCTCATTCTGTTATTTTTCCTTCCCCCCACCCCTCTTTTTTCTCTATGCATTCCATCCTTCCTCCATTCTTGCCTCCCTCCTACCCTAATCCCTTTATCTTATAATGTTCATTATCTATTCTCCTGGTTAAGGAGCTCTTGGCAACTGTCTTTTCTTCTGGTTGTTTGGGAGTAAAACCAAAGATATTTAAAAAAATTTGTGTTTGCTGTTTTCTCTTTTCATCTTAATGTTCTCTTTGCTTTCTTACTCAGTAACCCTGCTTCCAACCTGTTTCATTTTTTGTTTAAATTGTTTTAGTTGTAGGTAGCCACAGTACCTTTGTTTTATATTTATGTGGTGCTGAGAATCGAACCCAGGGCCTCACGTGAGCTAGGTGAACGCTCTACCACTGAGCCACAACCCCAGCCCCCAGGTTCATTTCCCCCCCTATTTTTCCCTCCACTTTTAGGGATGGGAGGAGTTGAGTCATTATGTTGTAATTATCTTGGAATTTAAGTTGCTCAGGAACACTGTAGTTTGATTGTTAATAAGCACTTGGTTTTGTTCTTTGAATATGAATTGTGGTGATCAAGACCTCCTGGAAGGTATACCCCAAATAAGAAAATCTAGTGCCGAGTCCTGCCTGTGGTGTGAGGTTTACTGTGCTTGTGGTGAAATTGAAGGACTTTGGCCCTCCTTGTTTCTCTCCACTCACTGAACTGCTCCCTGAGACCTCATAGTCATTGGTTGTTTGCCTTCATCAGATGCCTCTTTTTGGGGGACACTGTTGGAGATGGTAAACCTGATACCTCTACTGACCTCTTCTAAAGCCAGACTTTGTTCCAAGGTGGTAGAAAGGAGAATTCCACTTAGAACCAGAACAGAGAGTTTCCCAGATAACAGTAAAAAGCCTTGAGTTAGAGTTCTTTCATATTAAATTGTTTTTTTTTTCTTTTTCAGGTTAAATTCTGTTTTGTTTTGTTTTGTTTTTCTCCATTAGTACTTTGATGCTCATAGGCAGTTTCTCATGGATGATGTCCAGATTTCCCATGGGTAGGCATGGTAGGATGGTCCCCAGGCTTAGTCCAATAGGGAGAGGAAGCCAGGGAAAGCCAGAACTGATGACTGTAACCAGTCAGAAAAATTCTAAGAAGAAAACCAATACAAAAGTTACTGGTTACAGGCTAGTTATTGCAGCTCGCTGAGCCTTAATTTCTCGTCTGTATGAGGGGATAATAACCACATTTGTTTTCATGAAGATTTACTGAAGGAAACTCTTATGAAAGATGAAGAGGAGAAGGAGCAGGAGGAGACAGGGAGAGCCATTAGGGAAGGAAGGAAGCAGGCCAAGAAAGGAGCGTTCATGTGGTTTTTAAAATTGTCATCATCATGTTTGCTGCTGTTAGTGACGTTACTGTGGCCTTTTCTGCATGGGGATTACTAGCTGTTTCCAGGAGCATTTCCTTCACTGCCTGAGGCAGGCAGCCCCATGGTTGTGTCCAGTGAAGAGTGCTAGAGGCCTGTAGATTTTCAACAGCTTTATTGGGCTCTAATTCACCCCTGCAAGTGGACAGCTTTGGATTTACTGTGTCCACAGAGGTGTGCAGCTATCACCACAGGCAATTTTAGGATATTTTCATATTTATTCATTCCTCATGTTTTATTTTTTCATTTCTCAGTTGGTAGACATTTGGGTTATTTCTACTTTTGGGCTTTTGTGAATAATACTGCTGTGAATATTATTGTAAAAGTTTTTGTGTGAACATGGTTTTAATTTTCTTAGGTATATACCTGGGAGTGGAATGCTGGGTTATATGGTAAGTCTTCTAAACTTCTTGAGGAACTGCCAAACTTTCTCACAGGGATTGCATGCTTTACATTCCTACCAGCAATATACAGGGGTTCCAGTTTCTCTATCTCCTCACCAACACTTGTTATTTTTATTGTGAGTACTACCCTAATGGATGTGAAGTGGTATATCATTATGGTTTCCCTAAATACTAATGATGTTGAGCATCTTTAACTTGCTTGTCAGTCATCTTATTTTCTTTAGAATAATGTCTGTTCAAGTCCTTTGCCTATTAGTAAATTGGGTTGCTCGTCCTTTTATTGTTGAGTTGTAAGAGTTATAGTCTGGCTATTGGACACATTAGGTATGTGATTTCCATCTCTTTAATTGCGAAAATTATACACATTTATCACAAAAATTCATATGCTACAGAAATATAAATAGAAAAGTGCATTTACTATTCCCCAAGTATTCTTTTCAGAAATACCCACTGTTAAATTCAGTATGTATCTTCCAGATTTTAAAAGATGCACATATATTCCCATATATCTGTATAGGTAGTTGTTGGCTTATTATGGTTCAACTTAAAATTTTTTGACTTTATGATGACATGAAAGCAATATGCAGTCAGTGGAAACTGCACTTTGAATTTTGATCTTTTCCTGGGTGGACAGCATACATTTCTTGAGATCTCATTTCTTGAGATCCTGGCAGTGAGTTGCAGCTCCCAGTCAGTCATGTAGTCACCGGGGAAGCAGCCATATTCCTCAGCATGCTGTGTTGCTAAGTTATGTTGTTCAGGAGGTTAGGTATATGAAATGAATTTTCGACTTCAGAGAGTTTCAGTTTACAGTGAGCGTATCAGAACATACACCCATTATAAGTCAAAGAGCATTTGTATTTAATTTACATAAATGGGATTAAATGTCTGTAGTAACACAACTATCTTTGTTTTCTTTTGCTTTTTGTTCTTTGATTAACAATATTGTATACATTTCATAGTGATCTCATTGTTTTATGGCTTTCTAGAACTACTCTTTTGAGATGATTTTAATACTGATGTGGAAACTGGGGATCAGAAAGTTTAAGTAACTTTTCCAAGGTTACAGATTAGAAAGTGGAGGAGCCATTATTTAAACTTGAACCTGTCTGCTTCCAGAGTCCATGTTCTTGCCATGTTATCACATTGTTACTTGGGCTGATGACCTGGCACCTATTTTCTTCTAGTTCTGGCCTTCTTGTGCTAGCGGCTGTATTGCCTTATAGATCTAGTTACAGGGTCATGTGTATAATTTGCACATTCCAGGAAGTATCGGTAATACCTTTTTCTTACTTGAGCCACACACATCCAGACTGTTAGTGATCTCGAAAGGAGAAATAAAAATCAGAAAAGAATGCCTGATGACCTGACTTGGGCTGGGGCAGCAGCAAGAAACTGCATTTGAGCAACTGCAGCTGCATTTTCTGCTCTTTAATTCCCACTGCCTGTTTGCCATCTCTGCTTTACAGGGCCATTCATTTCAGGGTGAATTCAGTAACTTGCTTTCTACCTTCTAGACCCAGTAAGCCTCTGTGCAAGTTCAGGTGCCTGCCCTGTGCTGTTCAGTGTTGCTTCCCATCTGGCCTGTGGTGTTTTAGAAGTGTCTCCTGCTATTACAGGTTCCAAGTGTGTGGGATGAGGACTCCCTCCCAGCACACATGTACTGATTGAAACACATAAGGAAGTGTAATCAGGTGATTGAAACACATAAGGAAGTGTAATCAGGAAACGAGTGGAACCTGGGCTGAGGAGAAAGTTGCCACCAACATTTATGCAAAAGCTGCACACAAAGGACATGCTCCCCTTTTTCCTGCCTCTTCTGTGTTCTCTACCCTTTGTATTGTGTAAGTACCTCACATATGACTGCTGTAGGTCCATTGCATTCCTCTGTAGATTCCCTCTCCTTCTCCCCCCACTGCTCTTGGATATATCGGGACCTCCAGAGTAGCAGTGAATTATCTGTCTAAGCAGTTCTTAATGTAAGAGCAGTGCTGCTCTTACTCTACCACTAGTAAGAATAGGTGCTGTTTGTCCCATGCTGACAAGGAGAAGATGTAGCAGAGAGCCTGGAATTTAGGAGACAGAACACACTGACCTCAACTCCAAGGGCTGCTTGTTGTGCGATCCTGGGCGATTTATTTGATCTGTAAATAACTTTTTTTTTAATCTGTGAAATCCAGGTTATACCACCACTGATGTCATAAGAGTATTGTGAAGATTGACTGAGCTAATGCATGGAGACTGCCTCAGTTCCAGAGCCTGGCACATTGACAGAGCTTTACAAATGTTAGATTTTATTATTATCATTGAAGGGGTGCAAATGACATTGGGATCAAATGCTGAGGCAAATAGAAATGGACCTATATTGTAATAATAAGATCCCTCCTTATCACCTTCTCTTTATTTTCTTCATATCACTTACTTGTCATTTTTATATGTTTGTTTATCTGTCTTTCACTGGAATGTGAAAGCTTTGAGAGGAGGGAGGAGCCCCTGGAATAGGGCCTAGCATGTAATAGGTATGAGTCATGGAATGTTTGTGGAGAAAATGAATGTGAACACTCACTGTGTGCTCACTGCTGTTCTAGGCACTATTTGTATATTAGCTAATACATTTGTAGCAATCTTTTCAAAGGTCATTGTGTTATTATCCTTTTATTGCAGATGAAGAAACTGAGTCACAGAGGAAGGAGGGTCATTGCACCCAGTATCACATGGTTAATTGGACGAACAGGTAGTTTTCCTCCATAGCCTGGGCATATAGTCACTATGCTATGCTCTCTCTCAGTGGACATTACTATCTATCTATCTGTCTGTCTGTCTGTTTATTTGGAGTATTGAGGACCCAACTCTGGTCCTTGCACCACTGAGCTATATTCTCAACCCACCATTAATTTTATTACTAATATATTATTATTAGTTTAGATAGTTCAGTACATACATTTCAAAATTCTTTAAGTATCATCTCTCGCTTGCTCACAACACTGGAAGAAAGGTAACATCTTAAATCTCCCCACCCCACTTTGTATTTGACAGTTGAGGAAATAATAACCTAATGTTTATTGAGCACATCACTATGTGCCAGCACATTTATTAACATGTTTAATCCTCACAGCGATCTGACTAAGCAAATGGTATTATACATATTTGACAGACTCAGGACTTGAGTTCCCCTCCTTCTGGGAGATGGGAAGGAGAAGATAAGTGATTTAATCAAGGGCACTCAGCTGCGAATGTAGAGCTGGGACCCTTGACCTTAGTTCTTTCTCTTTCTGTCATGCTGGACTGTATTTCAGGATGGTTCAGCCAGGCTTCAGTCACAGAGCAGTCTTTTGAAAACTGGTGGCCGGTTTTGTCCCTAGAGAGAAATAAAATTACTGCTTATGGGATAAGTCCTTCCCAAATGTATAATTTCCTTTGATCTGACGTCTTTATGAGACATTAATGTATGTGAGACAGGTTTGTGGGAGGGTGGGGATGGTGCACCTAGAAGCAAGGGAAATCTGGCTGGGCTCCTCAAACAAAAACATTTCCTTCAGGGCCAGTAGCCCCAGAGCAGTGGGCAGCTCCCACCAGAAAACAGTGAAGCAAGGCCTGTATCTGCCGCTGATTGCAGGCCAATGCTCCTACTGGGGGATAGTCTGCCAGCAGCCCAGTGAGGAGGTAGCAAGGTTTCTCTCAGTGGAACTGTCAGAAATGTGTTTTTATGTGCCATTCCCTAGAGTGCTGCTTCCCTCTCCTTAGCCTGCTCTGCTTAGCCACTGGAGCAGAACTTATGACCCCCAAGGCCCCCAACTGCTTGCTGCTGTCATCTGTTCCTATTCTGTTCCTTTCTGTTCACTATCTATTCCACAGCCCCAGCTCAAGTGACTAAATCCTTTTTGAGTGTTTTCTTCCTTACCACTCACATTCTGTTGTCCCCAAGTCCTGGAGAGTCTATAATATGAATTACATTACACCTACCAGTGTTGAGCTCTTGCAGCACATATGCACTGGAAGTATGCTGGACCCTTGCCACCCATCATTTCATTTAATCCTCATGTCCACTCCCTGATAATATACATACTCTTATTTCATACACACGAAAACCTGAGTTTGGAGACATTAAATAGCATACTCAAAGTTCTGAAGCTAATAAAGTGGCAGAGCTGGGATTTCAGTTTAGATCGTCTTGTCTTTAAGGGCCCCTTTAAAGTGGCCAAAGATCCTTCTGAAGTGGAGTATGACATACTGCAACCGGTTTTGACCTGCTTACACATGGCTCTGTACATGTGTCGCATTCTCCTTGAAACAATGGGAAGTATCATTTCAGTCAGAGGGATTCTCTGTTGTGCTACTTACCAGTGGGGCATGCCCTCTGCTTATTGTTCATGGGAATGGCTCAGGGAATTTTGCAGGAAGACCTCTGTCCAGGATGTTACTGGGAGATCTGCCTGGTGAAGTTTGTACAAACAAAGTCTGACCCTGCCAGCTCAGCCAAAACCCTGCCTTATGCTGGGAGGCTCTCGGACCCCAGGGCTGCTGTCTTCATCATGGCCAAAAAGCTGCTGCAGGGTGGAACCTGGGCTCTCTGTCTGCCTGCCTAGGGCTTCTGTGTTGTTTCAACACATGCTTAGCTCTGGTTTGTACATTGCTGTCTCTACAGAATACAAGTTTGATCAAGTTTTCTTTGTCCCTTGAAACACTTCTTTTGTGTTCCTAGGAACAATCTACTAGGACTCTTTTTTTTCATTTTCAAAAATTGTCAAATATTCATTAAAAAATTATCATTTTGTTTATCTCTGAAGTATACAATTCAGTGGCATTAAATACATTCAGTTGCAGTATAACCAGTCTCAAGATTGCTTTTCTTCCTGCCATATTGAAACTCTGTACCCATTAATAACTCCACATTTCCTTCTCTCCCCTACCCCCAGGCCTGGTAGTCACTATTATTTCTGCCTCTATGAATTTGACAATTCTAGGAACCTCACATAAGTGGAAGTATACAGTATTTATCCTTTTGCATCTGTCTTATTTCACTTAGCATAAAGTCTTCAAGTATTAGGATCTCAGTACTTTTTAAAGACTGAGTAATACTCCATTGTATAGGTATATACCTTAGACTCAGTACGACATTGAAGGCCTGCAAAGCATTGCCCTTGCCAGTCTTTCCAGCCTTCTCATTTGGGATAGTCTTTACCCTCTGCTTTCTATACTCTAGCCACACTGCCTTTTTCCTGTCCTCAAAAGCAGCATCCTTCTTACTGCTTATTCTTTATCTGGGAATAAAAGCCTTTCCATGTACCATTCTCTCTGGTGAGAATGTTCTTCCACCACTATCCCCTCCACTCTTCCCCATCTCAATTGAAGTATCATTTGGCTTAAGTATCTCTACATTGACTTCCTAGGGTCCCAGAAAAGGTTGGTGGGACACCTTTCCTCTGCTAATTATTTTCATAGAACTCTAAGTCTTTATCGTACATATACTAACTGTGACACAGTGATTGGTCATGCATACATTTGTTTTTGAATGCCTTCCTTGCTAGACTGTACACTCATATGTTTACTGTTTATGTATCCCTTGTTTCTGCCAGGGACTGAAATAGGTGCCCAGTTAACAGGCAAATATTAAATGAAGCTAAAAGTTGAATGAATGAATACTGAAAAAAGAAAATTTCAAGGCTACATGTTGGAGCATTTGGATTCTATGAGATGTGTAGCTATACATCAGATGGAAAAAGTCATCTTGCTGAAGCATAGATCTTTGCTCTGTTATTTCTGTGTTGATAAAAATGTCTCACGAATAAACTCTTCATTATTTGAGGATGCCTGAAGGGTTGCCAAAACCTGAACAGCAGCAACAGCAAATGACAGTTTACGTTTTCTGAGTGCTTATTCTTTACCAGGTTTGATGCTGACTACTTTCCAGGCATTATTTCATTTTAGTCTCATGATTACTCTGAAATGGAGGTGCAGTTTTGTTTGTTTTTAATTTCTGCTTTTCGATGAGATGACCAGGGCTTACTGAGTTTAAATAACTTGCTTAAGGTAACTTAGCCTGTAAGTGACAGATCCAGAAGTGGGGGTGGACCCTGGGATAGAGTACACCCTTCTCTCTCGGCACCCTTCCACTCATCAACTGGAGTAGTCTCTTTTTATCATTTATTTATGGACAGGGCCACTGCCTTGCTTTTCTCTGAAGCCAGGGTTTTGTGGCTAAAGAATTTGAAAACTCCAGGCCTGCAGAACGAATTCAACCCTGGTGTGCCCTTTCCAGTCTCATACTTGCCCTCCCACCATTACCTCTTCCTCTGTACTTCTTCCCAAAATGCCCTTTCCTTTCTTCTGCAGGTAACAATTTACTGTGCATCTCAAAGGCATTTTCCAGACTCAGAACAAGAGTATTTTTTTTCTGCATGATCCCCCCATAAAAGGTTTATCCTCCTGTCCTCACAGTGGTCAAATCTTTTTAAGTAGTGGCTGACAAGTCTATTTCCACCCCTTGACTGAATCTGGAAAAGTTGGGGCAGGCCTGTCTCCTCTCTGGAGCACCTCAGCTTGGTCCAGGATCTGGTGTTGAACACAGGGGGCCCAATCAGTGTTTGGTAAGGTAATGCTGAGTGGGTGCTCAGAGCAGCCAGCTGAAGTCAGAAGTCTTGGAACACCGCCCCCCCCCAAACACACACACCCCATGCACATTCACAGAACCCCATGAATGTGAGGTGCAGATGATGAGATGTATTAATCACTGCTTAGGAAAGAAATTAAAATATTTCCATAATATAATATGTTTCTTTTCTAAAACAGATGCGTCCTTATTGTTTCATGAGGGAGTAATTAAATGTGTTTGATTAAAACATTATAAATGCTATCATTTGTTCAAGGCTAGTATATGCTGCTGTGTTTGTTGGTATTTTTAATCCATCATGTCTGCTTTTCCCAATCATCTTTTTAATCTTAAAAGTAAAAAGTGCCTCATCTTCTACTTTCAACTTAGCACCCCAAACTGGCATGCATTTGCCCTTCTTCCTCTCAGCCCTTCCTGTGTCCAGCATCCCCTGCTCTTTCCCTTTCCCCCACTCCTCATTGTGCTTCCTTTTCCTTGTAGTATCTTTTAGATGATCGCATTCTAAAGCAGAAATATTTTTGACAGTGTCAATACTAATTGTATACTATCACATTTAGAAACTGGTGTTAATTGTATGGTAATGTCACATTTGTATTAACAGATGCAAAATAATACATTTTATTAAGGTCACATCACATACAATGATTTTGTTTTCTTTATATAGTCTTACTTGTAAGATTTTTGGGTCCCCATTTATATTTTTAAAATGTTTCTTATGTATAATTACAATGCTCCAATAAAAATATTTTTTCTTCCATTTAAAATATAGTGATGTAGTGTAAAGTTGGCTAGATAATTTTTTGTTAAAGTTTTCTAAACAGTGGAATATATTTCAAGTTATATATGAGAAACAAGATTGAAATACTTCAATGAGGTCTTTTTAGGGAAGTTTAAGAGGTTTCTTTCAGTCTTAGATGCATTTATTTTCTGCCCCTCCTAGGATTTCAGCAGGATTAAGTTTTTTGAATCAGTGGATCAAGTTTTAATTTTCCTGTTCCTTCCTTATACTGACATATGCTTTGGCAGAACAAAAAAGAGACCTAAACATGTCAGCATGATTTTTGTTCAATGAATTAAAAACCATAAAAGTAACAAGATCTGATCCAAATCCCTAAACTCCTGACATGGTGGTTTTGTCCTTTTCAGTCCCAAGATTCATGTTACTGACTTTGAAAAGCTTTCTGCCTGGAAGCAGAAGTGCATGATTTATTTGAAATAGATGGTAAGGGGTAAGCAGCATGGAGTAGTGGAAAAAATACAGGCCAGAAAGATTTGGATTTGAATCCCAGTTCTGTCACTCAAGCCCCTTGACAAGTCCCTTGACATCTGTGAGCCCCAGTTTCCTCATTGGAAAATGGGGGTATTAGACTCCAATTTGAAGAGTTGTGAGAATCAGTGAGGTCACATATTCAGAAGAACTCACCTGGCATAGAGGGGTTTAGTAGTGGTAGTAATTAGAATCATTTTTATTTCAAGAACACCTTCAAGTAGGTCAATCCAGAAAGATTTATTTATGATACAACTGCCCACTTCATTTTCAGAGCTTTTCCTTTCTTAGAATTTTTTAATTTCTTTTCCTCATCAGAGAAAATATCAGATAGACGTCACTAAATGTCTAGTAGCTACTCATCACTATTCCACACTGAACATGTACCCAGAATGTGGAAGTATCCTTACTCAACAAGAAACACGTTGATTTGAGGGTCAGGAAGCATATACCAGTGATGTTCATTTGGGGGCAGAGAAATTTTGTTATAAGACCATCATTGATTTTTGAGACAGGCCAGCCTGAGTTTGACTTCGGATAAGATACTAAACTTCTTTGGGCCTCAGTTTTCTTCATTTGTAAAATGGGATTCATGAGCTTATAAAGGACCCTCCATGAAATGACTTCCCAGCCTCTTCTCTTATCACTCCTTACTTTGTTATCTGTGCTCCAGCCAGTTCCTCTGATGAAACATGGTCTCTTCACAGCTTAAAGCCTTTTTGTATGCTCTTTCCTCCTCCTGCATGTCTCCTGTTCTTCTGCTAGTACTGGCAATTTGGACTTTTTTCAGATTCTGGTGAGGTATATTTCTCAGAATATGCTGCATTAACAAGCAATCCCAACATCTCCATGACTTATAGCAATAGAAATTTATTTCTTACTCATGCTGCATTCTAGAGGCTGTTCATCATAATCATTCTGGGACCTGAGCTGATAGAAATTCTTATCTCAAGTTGTACAATGGCCATGGAAAACAGATGTGATAGAGCATGCATTGCTTCTGGAAGCTTCTGTCCTGAGGTGATACCCATCATTTCTGCTCAGATGTCACTCACTGGCCAATGAAAGCTGTGTAGCTTAGCTTTGGAAGGGGTCGAGACATGCATTTCTACTATGTGCCTAGAATGACAAGAACCATAATACTGGTAAACAGACTGATGGCTACCATGTTTAGATATCATTTCTCCAGGAAACTCTTCCCTTACTACCCCCTCCCTAAACTTGGGCAGTCCTTGGTGATTTAGCTGAGTGGCTTCTCTCCTCTGGCACCTTGGCCTTCCCCATACCCCTCCCACAGCACTTCACACACTCCATTGTAAATGGCTCTTTACTTGCTTTGCTCCCTAGGGAAGCTCCTTAAGAGCAGAACAGTGGTCTGTCACCTTCATGGTGATACCCTCAGTGCTTCACACTCAGTTTGTACAAATGGAAAAAAGTTTTGATAGGTGGTACACACTCCGTTTATACAAATGGAAAAAGGAAGGCAGGGCAAACATGCTAGGCTACTAGCTAGGTGGTTGTGATTATTAAACATAAACTAATAATAGCCATCTCGTGTGGTTGTAAGGATCAGTATATAAAATGCCTGTCTCAGTGGCTTATTGTCAGCCTTCAGTATACTCTTTGTTGTTATGAGGAGGAGGTTAAGTAAAAACTGACATTTAATAAACATGTATAATGTGCTAGAGATGCTTCCTGGGTACTTTTTGGAAGTTAACTGGCATAGTGGTTCACATGTTATGTTGTGATTCGTGTTATAAATTGGTAGGTTTTGAGATTATTTACAAGTCATTTGTTGTGAGAAGATTATGAAGGCCAGGCACGATGGCGCACATCTGTAATCCCAGGGCCTCGGGAGACTGAGGCAGGAGGATTGCCAGTTCAAGGCCAGCCTCAGCAAAAGTGAGGCACTAAGCAACTCAGTGAGACCCTGTCTCTAAATAAAATACAGAGTAGGACTGGGGATGTGGCTCAGTGATTGACTACCCTGAGTTTAATCCCCAGTACAAAAACAAAAAATTATGAAGATTACTACTTGTTTTGGATGATTTAGAGGTGCTGCTATTTCTATAACACCATCACGTGTCTGCATTGCTTTCTTTAGCAGGAAAGAAGTGGAGTTATGGTTCTTATTTGATTCTTTAACTGAGCACTTAAAATGTGCCAGGGTCAATGCTAACCAATTCACATGCATCATTTCATTAATTTTTTTACATCACCCCCTTGAATCTCTATTAGACAGATGGGAACTCTGAGGAAAGGAAATCGTGTACATGCCTCATAAGTGGCATGGTCAGGGTTTGACCCCAGGTCTGTCTAGACTTCCTGGCTTATGCTCTTAAGCAGTATTCTTTTTTAAAAAATTTTTATTTGTTCTTTTTAGTTATACATGACAGTAGAATGTATTTTGACATATCATACATACATGGAGTATAACTTCCCATTTTTTGTGGTTATACATGATAGGGAGTTACACTGGCCATGTATTCATATAAGAACATGGGAAAGTTATGTCCAGTTCATTCTACTGTCTTTCCTATTTCCATCCCCTTCCCTTCCTTTTCTTCCTCTTTGTCTAATCCGGTGAACCGCTCTCCCTTATTGTGTGTTAGCATCTGTATATCAGAGAGAACATTTGGCCTTTGGTTTTTTGGGATTGGCTTATTTCGCTTAGCAGGATGGTCTCCAGTTCCATCCATTTACGGGCAAATGCCTTAATTTCATTCTTTATGGCTGAGTAATATTCCATCATGTATATGTACTACATTTTTTTTTATCCATTCATCTATTGAAGGACACCTAGGTTGGTTCCATAGCTTAGCTATTGTGAATTGAGCTGTTAAGGAGTATTCTTGTGGACTGTCCCTGGCTAATTCATCAAGAACTATACTTGACCCTGAGCATATTCACAGGAGTATGTCAAGAATGTTCAGAGTAAAAGTTATAGACTGTGAGCTAATAGTGGTATTAAGTTCTTGGCTAGAGACAAATGTTTATATGATTTTGTTGATTTTTTTTCTTTTTTCAGAGTAACCAGGGAGCACAGGGAAATGCTGGTGAAACTGGCCAAACAGAATACCAACAAGGCCAAGGACTCTTTACGGAGAGTTCGCACCATTGCGATGAATAAGCTGAAGAAATCAAAGGACAAGACCTCAGAAGATACCATTAGGCTCATAGAGAAGCAGGTACTATTGCCAGCAGAAGTGGGGTTTTTATGTCCAACCCGAGGACTCATTCATTCATGTCTGAAGCAAAGACAGTTTAAACAAATGTCTCTGGTCCTGTCATTCACATGAAAATATTGACCAAGTTTCTCTCCTTGGTCTTAACTCATGTTGGACCCTGAGGGGACCCATAGAAGAGGATAAGCTGCTATTTGCTTTTCACTTGTGCTTGGCTCTGTGCTAAACACTTTGCATTACTTCATTTATCCTCATTGCTACAGAAATGTAACGAAGAGTTCAGTAACTCGCCCAAGTCCTATTGCTGGTACATGGAAGAAAGGTCATCCAGAAACAGGCAGACTGGTCTCAGAGCCTACTTGCTAATGCTCTCTTATCTGGTTTTCTGGTTGCTGAGAAATTTACTTATTTGTCAATGTGCTGAGTAGTAGCACTTGAACAAGTCTTAAAGGAGTTCCTGGATAAAAGAGTGAGAGATAAGAACAGCATGTGCACAGGTACAGTGATGTCAAAGAACCTTGTCAATAGATCAGTGGGGCTTGAACCTAGGCTGTGACTAGAGAGCGAGTAGAGAAGATAGAAGTTCTTGTAGACCAGGTTGAGGAGTTTGAATTTTAACATGTCTATAGTTTTCCACATTGACTGTGCATCCATGTCAGTCACCTGTGGCCACAGTAATGCTGTATGACCAGCTACTCCAAAACTCAATGATTTATAGTTTCAAAGCATTATTTCTTCCTCTTGTTTCCATGGGTATGCTTGTTTCCATGGGTATGCTAGGTTGCAGCTGTTCTCGGCTGGGTTCTCCGGGGACTTGGCTCCAGATTTTGGACTTGGTTTAAGTCTGCTTTATAAAAATCTTACAGAGTCAGTATATGTCCCAGGATATCTTTACTGGGCAAGAGCAGATGCCATTGTGCCTGGCTCTCCATTTCTTCTTAATGTTGTTTATTATTATTTTTGATTATTATTTTTGCAAAACAAAAATAACTTCATTAGTTTTCCTAATACTTAACTCATACATGTTTACTGTAAAAAGGAATGAAGTGCCAGGTGTGGTGGTGCACACCTGTAATCCCAGGGACTTGGAAGGCTGAGTCAGGAGAATTACAAATTTAAGGAAACTTCATGAGGCCCTAAGGGACTTAGAATAATAAAATAAAAAATACAAAGGGCTGGGAATGTGACTCAGTGATTAAGCACTCCTAGGTTTAATCCCTAGTGCCAAAAAAAAAAAAAAAAAAGTAATGAAGAAAGTCTTGGAATCTTATCATTAAGATATGACCAGTGTTAACATTTTAGGGCTGTCCTAGGCTCTCTCTGTAAGCATGTGTATGATCTGTGAAATACCAGTGATCTATAAAATACACCATTTTTCCATTGTAAATATCTTTATTAAAGATACTTTTTTTGTGGTACTGGGGATTGAACTCAGGAACGCTCAGTCACTGAGCTATGTCCCCACCTCTTTTTTTACTTTGAGGTAGGGCCTAGCTAAGTCGCTGAAACTGGCCTCAAACCTGTGGTCCTCTTGCCTCAGTCTCCCAAGTCACTGAGATTATAGCTGTGCACGACCACACTCAGCTTAAAGATACTGTCGTTTGAATGTTGGTTCTTACCTTACTGGTACTAACTTCATTTGCTATTATGTAATTAAAGTTTGGCTAGGAAAATATTCAGGAGACAGCCTTGTGTATGCTTCATTTTGTTCTTTCTCCCTGTCGGAAGTCACCAAAATGGAGTTTTTTGGTGTGGGTTTTTTGTTTTTGTTTCATATAAACAGGGCTGCAGTGGATTGTTGCTTCATCAACAGTTTTAAAAATTTTATCTGTTTACTTTTTTATTCCTGATTATCAAAGTAATGTCTGCTCATTATAGAAAATGTAGAGTACAGAAGACTATTTTCAAAAATGGGGAAAAATGCATCCCATCATAAGCCCACATTGCACAAGCGGCTACTTTTAACATTTTGGAATAATTCTTCTGTCCTTTATTTTTTCTAACACTGTGTAATTTTAAACATGATTGAGTGTATATAGTACATACACAATTTTGCATCCAGCTTTTAATTTTCCCTGTGGCATTAAAGACATTAGCATTTCCTTATGTCTTGAAAAACTTTTATAAATGGCCATTTCTAATGGCTGCTAAATAGTTTGTCTTGTGGTTTTACCCTTGACTCACTTTTGAAGCCCTCTTTTTGGACACTTAGTCTGTTTTAATTTCTTTTGTATTTTAAAGTTGCAGTGCATATCATTATTATAAGTCTTTGTTTCCTTAGGATAGAATGTCCCAAGTGTGGGATTGCTATGTAGAGGAAATACATATTTTTAAGGTTCTTAATATATACTGTCCAATCACTTAGGGTTTTTAAAGCATGTGTACTGAAATTTTGCCTTTTTTAACTTCTGAAACTTGAACCTCTAAGTTTTAATGTGAGCTTAAAATATTGATATCTTGAAAGTATTGCTTTTACTTCTACACTCTACAGAGAAGATGGTTTTTTAATATAAATACTTATAGCTTTTCTAGAGGATAATATGGCGCTATATACCAAAAACCCATATATTGCTAATTCAGTTAGTAACTTAGGAATTTATCCAAATTAAATTAAGAATTTTTTTATCTGCAGGAATGTTCATTGATGTATTATATATAATTGCTGTCCAGGTTTCTGACAGTGGGAAATAATTGTTTCATATCTACTCATTGAAATCTGTATAGAAAAACAGTAAAAATATTTTTACAGAAAGGGAAATTTTTTAGAATATACTTTCTTAAAATGGTAGGTTATATAACATGACACCATTTTGATAAAGAAAAGTCACATATATGTAGAACAGTTGGCAGCTTGTACATATCAGGTGATAGAATTATGAACAATTTTTATATCATTGTGAAGTTTTCTTTTAAAAATTTTTTCCAAAATTCTTTTGAGGTCATGTTTTTTTGAACTTTATAGTAAGTGTTTCCTTCATCTTTGGTATGTTAGAATGAAATGATTCAGTTGTAGTTTCTATCTCAACCATTGCATCTGACCCCCAAACTCCCTCAGCCCCTCTACACTTCCCCAGCCCTGGCCAGCTCTGCTGAAGGACTGAGGTCTTTCTGCTCAGGACGCTGACATCTGCCTGCCTTCTGTTTCACCTTCACTTCAGTTTGCTGTAAATGGGTCTGTTGAACATTAAAGCACTTGGCAGAAACCACCAGTGACTCTGGCCAATATCCTTTCACTGCTGCCTTTCTCTGAAATGCTGCATTTCAGGCTGCTCTGAAATGAGTGAAGCCGGGTGCTGGTGAGGATGAAGGAGGGGAGGAATCTTAGTAGACTGGGCCACAGGCAGGGAGGCATTAGCAGGGGGGTCCCAAGCCAGTCTCAGGAAGGATGACTTGTGTGCAATCCTGTCCAGAGCTGTGTGCTCTGCTCTTGCCATATCTCTGTTCCTGCCTTTCATTTCCCTGAACTTATTAAACGCAAATGCTCAAGACAACAATATTGATGATAATATCATAATCTTTATAGGTCATATGATAATGAAAGGGCTCTTGCTTTAGAATTAAGATAGGCCTGGGTTCACATCCTACTGCTTTACTTCTCTGCTCTGAATGCAGCTTCACTTTTCTGAGCCTCTGCTCCTCTGTAAAGGAGCAGTAGTGCCTTCCCACAGGATTGATATGAAAATCAAATGATACAGCATACTTAGAAGTTGCTTGTCCTTGGTAATTTCTACTCTATTTGTCCATCACATTCCTCTCTCCAACCTGTGACTTTAAAGATACTAGGATTGACAGTTTTAATGACCCTAACATAACTGGGCTGGAATGAGGAAGGACTGGGCCAGGTGCTAGACCCCTCAGAGGGAGCAGGAGCATCATACTAACCCTTATGGGTGGGTGAATTCCTGGCTTGGCCGCACTATGTGGTCTTGGGCAAAGCAGTTAATGTTCTCTGCCTTGGTTAATCCTCTGTAAAATGGGGATGCCTGTCCCATCTGGTCTACAGGGGTTATGTGAGGTGACTGGATTTGATTGAAGAAACAGAGGACAAAAGACTTTAGCACAGTAGGAACAATTATGCAACAGGCTGGTGAAAAAGTGTTCATAATATGTTAAAAAGACCTAATGTGTCCATTTATGTTGTGAGGATTCTGTGCAACAACATGTGTGAAAATGTGGCCCAGTGAAGCTGTGGTACCTGGCAGGTAGTGAACACTGAGCAAGTGGGAGCTGTTCTTGGTGTGTTGGTGTTGATCATCAGTATTTTAAGAAGTCAGATAAAGATGGAAAAGATAAAGCTGCGGATAGACTGTTCCCAAGGGCACTTTGTACTTACAATATGGTAAAAAGTCAGTAAATATTTCCATTGATTGATTAATTTGAAAAAGAAGTCAGGAAGTGATAGTAAAAATCATAGTAACACCAATATTTGCATAGCAAATACCCAGTTTAAAATGTGCTCGTATATTCATGATTTCGTTTAACCTTTACAACCACTCTCTGAGGAAGGGACTGGCATCCTCATTTGATAGATGAGGAAGCTGAGACTCAGAGAGAGAAAACGACTTGCACATTGTCTCTCTACATCATCAAATTGTTATCCTGGGTGCTGTCTCTCCTCTTCTTCCCCAACCCTGTGCCCAAACTGTCCTCAGTGCCATTTCTCTAGAGGAGGCTTGTGGCTGGAGTGCTGCTGGGCATTGTGCTCCACCACACACAGAGTAGCTGCAGGGTCCAGAAGCATTTCAAGGGTTGTGACTGGCTTGGTAAGGAAGGACCAAACTGCCGTTCTAAATCCAGTCTAGGAAGTGTCTGGCAATCCCAGGAGCTTTGCTTTTCCAGCTAAAAAATGTACAGCTGTTGCTATGGTGAGAGCTAGCTGCTTCCCTGCGTGGGACCAATTGCTGTAAGTCTTTTTTAGTTTCCACTCTTTCCAGTGCATTTAGTTCCCAATTCCTGACCAAAGCTTGCGGTTGGCAAATAAAGATGTCAAACAGCTGCTGTAGCGCTGAGCACACAGATCCTGGGCACTGTGCTGCCACCCTCAAAGCTTCCTACCTAAGCTTCCTCCCTTCAGTCCCATGTAGACGTAGGGGGAGGCTTTACTACTTGGTAACTAATACCGGCTTTTGTCTTTCATTCTTCGAGGCATACATGCTTATTGCATAAAACTTGGAAAACATAGAAAAAGCATAGAAAACTTTCCTAATTATTCACTTACTAAATGCTTTCTGAGAACTTGAGATATGCTAGATCCTGGGAGGGATGTGACTGATGAAAGACATGAATAATACATTACCTATCTTCCTATCACTAAAAGATAACCACTGTTAATATTTTGGTAAGTTTCCTTCTGGTTTTAAAAAAACAGGCATTTTTTTTGTTTACACATTTTCTAGATCATTTCTACTATACACACACACACATCACACACACATCACACACACACACAGAATTTTGAGTTTTGCTTTTGCTTTAAGTGAAGGATAACATGATCATGTTTCCATGATATCATAAGTATTTTGAATTATTGAAAGAAACTTTTTTGTTCTAATTACAAATGTACCCATACTTGTTATAAAGCAAACATTTCAGGAATAGATACTGGAATGTGACCCATGTGTACATCTCTTCATGAGAAATAGACCATCTTACCCATTTTTAACGACTGTATATATTCAACTACTTCCCTATTCCCTAACTTCAGGTTTTCTAATTTTTCATTATTAAAAATAAAATCAGGATAAATATATGTGTGTATAGAGCTTAAGAAAAAAATTTCAGATCCTGTTCATATGATAGTTTCCCAGTTGAACATTTGGGGATTAAATGATATGAACATTTGCATCATTTAAATTCCTATCAGTGATCTATGAGCTTATCCATTTTACTATAGCTTGCTGGCATTGAATATTGTAATTAAAAACCACATCAAATTTTGCTAACTATGATAGCTAAACTGTATCTTGTTTTAATTTGCATTTTTCAGTCAGTGTCTTTTGAATTTTCCATGTTTGTTAACCAGATGTACTTTATCTTTTTTGAAGGCATTTTTTTTCTGCTTAACTCTTGGGATCTTAATATTCTTTTTATCAGTTCATCTGAAAACATTCTAAACTGGCTGAGTAGCCAAGGTGTAAGAATTCTTGAGGCCCATTAAGAGACAGGCTGGTTTCTTTGTTTCATATAATAAAGAAGTTGGCTGTGGAATCAGACTACCATGGGTTAGATTTTGGCATTGCAGCTTTCTCGCTCTGGTACCCTGTGTTAGTAGTGATCCAACTGTCTCAGTTTCCTTTTCTGCAAAATGGGGATAATAATAGTGACTATTGGGAATCGACAAGAATGTATGTATGAAGCTATTAGTATAGCTGGCTGGCACTCAGTTAATGTGAACTTTTATCACTGTAATTATTTCCCAGATAATCTTTTCATATTTCTGGAATGTTTATCCCCATCTTTCTGCAGCCCTGGTTATCAGGCTATCTCATTTTGTGTTCTTACAGATCAGCCAAATGGCCGATGACACAGTTGCAGAACTAGACAGGCATCTGGCAGTGAAGACCAAAGAACTCCTTGGATGAAAGTCCATCAGAACCCAGCCGCACTCCAGCCAGTTTCTGTTGGATCCCTTAGGTGGCAAATTGGCACCTCCTGCCCCATCTCCACCCACATGGAAGTCTGTCGCTGTGCTGTTGGTTCAGGGAAGGCTCTGCTGTCCAGTGGGACACTCAGATCTGCTCAGTCTCTTCCTCTGCCCCCCTGCTCACCCCCTTCTACTCTGAGTCTTCTGGCATGATTACCCTCAGAGAACATCTGCTGCTGGAAAAGGGTCTTTAACGTGGGCATTTGCCTTGACCATCATGTCGCCAAGAGATGGGGATCATTGCACTGCTCCTCATCTCAGGAGCCTCCTTTTTTAAGCAGTAAGTCAAGCCCTGTTCCTAATTTTAAACTCTGTTCAGACTGATGTGGGCCTTCCACTGTGAGTGAACCCCTTTGCTAGAGGCCCATTTCCACAAAATGAAAAAAAAAAAAAATCTAAGTTGGGAAGGAAAATAGCTACAAAGGAAAGGACAGAGTTGATTGGGGTGGATGATCTCTAAGTACCTGTATTTAAAGCAACCAAGTGCTTTTGCCTCTGGATCAGCTTCATGCATGCTCCATCTCTGCCTGGACCACTTTTCTACTCCTCACCAGCAGGCCAGGCCTATTCACTTTTCTTACCATGTCCTCTGGGAACTGTTCTTTTACCCTCTAACCCAAAACCTCCAGTATTGGCTCACAGTTCAATGTAATGCTTTTATTTTAACCCTAAGTGGTAGTGGTATTGTTTTGCCAGTTCGTCTGTAACTTGGCATAATACCTGGAACATAGAAGACATTCTTATTTTTGCATTGTGAATAAATTACACATAGTAGTTGCCTAACAAATGCTGGTTTCTTCTTTTTCTGATCTTAACAGTCTTCCTTTGATTTTCCACTCTTGTCCTTATTATCAACATTTACTGTAATCAGATGCCCAGGGCCTACTGCCTGTTATTGATAGACATGTGGTTTATTTTGGCCCATCTTTAGGTTCTAGGTTAACTCCCACCCCCAATTATTTTTTCATTCATTCATTCATCCATAGTGTAACCATTGTGAGCTAGACTCAGCTAAAGCTTTATAGTTACTGTACATAGTAAACGTGACAGGTGTATATTACCTCCATTTAAATAAGAAAACTGGAGTTGGCCTCTGTGGCACATGCCTGTGATCCCACCTACTGGGGAGGCTGAGGCAGGAGGACAACAAGTTTGAGGCCAGCCTCTGCAACTAAGCAAATCCTGTTTCAAAATAAAAGTTTAAAAGGTTCGAGGATATAACTCAGTGGTAAGGTGTCCCTGGGTTCAATCCCCATCATCCTGCCCCCACAAAATAGCAAGCAAAGATGTGACAATGTTAGGCAACTCATCCTCCCAAAGTAACAAAGCTGGAAGTGGTAGAGGGTTTTTAATTATTTATGGTCAGTCTTATTTTACAAAGGTAAAGTTTCTTGCCCAGATTGACACAGCTAGCAAGTGGCAAAGCTGGAATTCAAATTGAGTCCTAATTCTAAAGTCTGCTCTGCTCACTAATGGCAGAGTGAAAAGCACACTACTTTTTCCTACTCTCTCATACTCTAAATGTGGATCACTTCTGTGACAAGATGTGTGAGGCCTACCCCCACACGCCAGGCAGTTCTCCAGTGGTCACCAATTGGATATCTTACACTGTAATTCAATTCTGACCCTGTCTACCTGCAGACAGTGTCAGATCCCATGGGTTAAGGGATCCACCCCACAAAACTGCCCCACTTCAATGCCAGTCACAAGTCTGGGGCTACAAACTGGTTTCCCAGCCCTCTCCTTTGATTCAGTTAATTGGCTGGGATGGCATACAAAACGAAGGGAAAGATGCTTACTGATTTATTATGAAGGACGGAGGTGAGCAGCCAGATGAAGAGGTGCCCAGGGCAGGTATGGGAGTGGGGGTGCTACACTGAGCTTCCATGGCCTCTCTGAGCAAGCCACCTTCTCACACCTCCCAGTGTTCAGCCACCCAGAAGACGCCATAGCCCCCTGCTGCCTGTGTAAGCATTTAATGAGTATCGATTGTATACCAGGTACTGTCCTTTGTGCCAGGAATAAAAAAAATGTGCAGGATGTGACCCGCATTCAAGTGGTAGCTAGTACACCAAGCTAAATTGCTGTTTATAGAGTCTTGGCTGGACTTCCAGTTCAGCCAGGCATCTGCCTGCAGATTGGAGCTACTTGGGCGGCATCAGGCCCTGGCTGAGTTTCTTTGATGCAACATCTGACTTCTCTTTACTATTTGACTCCTCCAGACTCAGTCCTTTGCTATAGGTAAGAAGGTTATGCTGTTTCCTCTGCCAATCCTGGTGGAAACTGCTATGAAATAGCCAGTGAGGATTCAAGGTCAGGATTAGGTTAAAGATGAAAGGACCTAACAACCTGCTGGGTTTACCTGTCCTCACATCTCCTTCACCACCCCTGGTGGCCATCACAGGATCGATTGAGGAACAGGAATAGAGCAAGGGAGCCCCTTTTGGGGCAAGCCACATCTTGCAGGGGCTTTGCAACAGTCCTTCATGAGTGGCCGAAATCCCCCACTCACTGCAAATGTGCTTCTCAAAGATGCAGGATTTTTTAATAAACAGAGGAAATGATAAATTATGTTGTAACTCCACTCCAAAGGCATTTGGTTCTTAACAGCCAAATCCTCTGTAGTCTTTAAATAAACAAAAACTTATTTGGTGAACAGACCAGGGAGGAAAGAATGAAAGATTTTCTGTACTTGGGTTCCACATGTCAACAATTTCTCTCCTGTGTGTATGTTGGCCAAAGCCGTATATCATGATAAATGAATAAAGGAAAGTCTCAAGCCCAGGGCAGTCAGACAGCTCAGCAAATGGCTTTCAGCTGATTGCTCCATTTCAGTTGACATTTATCAAAGAGTTTCTCTGTTACTCTGGGTGTCAGGGCTGCCAGTGGTGGCAGGGATGAGAGGGAAACTACCTGCTTGGATGTGCTGAGTAATGAGGATGCTTTAACAGTCTGTCCCCCTTGCCCTCCTGCAGGCTCCTTCTCTAAGGTAAAAGCTGGGTATGGAAATTCTCACTCTTGCCCGAAGAATTAACCACCTCCTCTGTTCAGTTCATCAACTTTCAAAGTCTCATTTAAAAAAAAGAAAAAAAAAAAAAAAAACAGGCCAAGGAACTTTTTTCCCACTTATTTTTTTCTTCATGTGTGTGTGAAATTACAAAAGAAACAAATATAAGAAATTAAAAACAAAACTTCTCACAGCTTTTTCAGGTTTACCCCCCTTTAAAATCAGGTATGTATCCTTCTAGACCTTTCTCAGTACATATATAATTTTTAAAAGGAGGAGGGGAACGCTTCTGTTTGTATTCTGAACAGAATAATAATCGTGGCCATCTATTTGTGTTTGAACATACAGAATCCATTCTTTCCTTGCAATGTAGTATTTCATAATAGGGATCTACTCTCATTCTTGTCTCTATATTATTTAATAATCAAGTACACTGGAGAATATTTCTATTTACAGATTTTTTTTTTTTTTTTAAAGAAAAAAGGACTCCTAAGATAATTTGATAGGTTCTGCTCTTCCTTCAGACTAACATTGAATGCCTGCTGTGGACTATGTGCAGACCCTTTACATGTGTTACTGTCGAGACCCTGTCTCTAAATTTTTTCTTTCTTGGTACTGGGGATTGAACCCAGGGGCACTCCACCACTGAGCCACATCCCCAGCCCTATTTTGTATTTTATTTAGAGACAGGGTCTCACTGAGTTGCTTAGGGCCTCGCTAAGTTGCTGAGGCTGGCTTTGAACTCGCGATCCTCCTGCCTCAGCCTCTCAAGTGCTGGGATTACAGGCATGCGCCACCGCGCCGGGCTGTGTTACTGTCTTTAAACTTAACTTGATGGAGATACCACAATTTTCTCTGTTTACATATGAGAAAACTGAAGTTCAGAAAGGGAATACTTGCCTAGTCACATGGCTAGTAAGGATGAGAGTAAAATCTCAAACCCAAATCTAACTTGGATGTGAGTCCTTAGTTGAAGTGCTTCACTGACTGCTTGCTCAGAATGTGGGTAGTACTGTTTTGGGTCTGGAAGGTAATGTAAGGGAAGCAGAAGTCTTACTTTATAAAACAATTAGAAAGCAATTGCTAAAAAGAGTACCTGGCACATAGTAAGAACTGAAAAGTGGTATCTGTATTTATACCCTCTCCTTGCCAAGTGTCAAAGAACCAGGGAGTGAGAAAATGATCATAAAGTAGTGAGTAATGATAGTGATAGTATTGACAAAATGGATAACTAATACTTGGTTGATGCTCTTTAGTTTTCAATGTGTTTTTCTACATCCTTTATTCCACTGAAACTATTGAGAGTGCAGTTAGAAAAAGATTATGATCAATAGAAGCTTGTATCCTGAAAAGCCCCTAATTGAGGCTTTCTTGTCCTAATATATGGTTAATTTTCATGATGTTCACTTGAAAAGGAATATTCTCTGTTTGGGAGGCACACACATTTCTATACATACAGGAAATATGGTTTATGTTGTTTAGTTTTTCTGTATCTGTATTTTTTAAGCCTTTGATGAGTCTGGACTAGAAGTCATGTATTTCAGTCTTCTTTTACTAACTTTTCTGTTTCTTCTTGCTTTTCTTGTAATTTCTGCTTTATGAAAATGAGAAAGTGTTGTTTTAATGCATAGCTAGACTCCCAACTCTTACATCTTTATCTTGTGCACTGAGTATGAATTCTGTCTCATTATATACCGAGATCACAGCTCTTGCTTGCTTTCTGTTTACATTTGCATGGTGTATCTTTCCCCATTTCTTTATTTTTAGCCTTCAAGATGTACTCTGTTTTGGGTATGTTTCTTTTTTAGAGTTGGGTCCTGTTCTAGGAACCATTCTGAAACTCTCTTTATTCTTATTGTTGTTCATGGTAAAGTACACAAAATATTCACCGTTTTAGCCGTTTTTAAGCATACAGTTCAGTAGTGTGAGGTACATTCATGTTGTAAATCAACCTCCAGAGCACTTTTCACCTTGCAAAACTCAAAACTCTTCACCCATTTAATGCTAATCCCCATTTCCTCCTCTTCCCAGCTCCGGGCACCACCATTCTCCCTTCTGTCTGTGAATTTGACTAAGAACTTTCCTTTTGGTTGGCTTATTTCACTTAGCATAATTATGTCCTCAGGAAACATCCATATTGTAGCATGTGTCAGAATTTCTTTTTCTTTAAGGCTGAGTAATATTCTACTATCTGTATATATGAAACTCCTTTTAGTAGTGACTTAGACTCATGTACATTTATTGATAATACTGATTTTAGAGAAGTCATTTACTCTTCTCTTTATAATTCACCATTAACACTAAGTGATTTGGAGTCTTGACCCTCTGCAGATTAGGTTACTTCTGCATAGGAGTTCAGTTTTCATTGAATGAACAAGTAAGTGATGATTCCTGTATTCTGTTTTTCTAGACTCTCCTTTAATCTATGATATGCTGTTAAATTACAGCAACCTGAAACTCCTCTTATCCTGTTATTCTTCTGCTCAAAAACCTTCCATAGCTCCACATTGCCTACTAATTATGTAAACTCTTCACCTTGGCATTCAGTGACTTATGTAATCTGGCCCTGATGTATCTTTCACACCTACCTTGATAACAACCAGTGCTTAAGCTAAATCGAATTATTAGTTTTTCTGAAATTATGAAAATTTCACCTCCTAGCTTTTCCTTAGGCTTTTTTCTTTGTCTAAATCCCTGCCCCACCCAATGGGCAAAATTTACCTAGATTTGAAAGCCCTTTTAGTTCCCTGTCCTTCCTTGCACCAACTAATTCATTCATTCGATGTGGTATTTCTCCTGCTCCCTTGACCAGCACTTGCCTCAGAAGTATCGCACTCAGCCTCAACTAGCCCTGCCTGGAACATAGCCCTGGCCTGCTTGCCCTTGTTTGTCTCTCAGGGTCAGAGCCACCACCCACTCAGGTTCCTGGCCAGGACATTGGGAGCTGCTTTTGCCTCCCTCTCCCTCACCCCCTGTTGCCACATCCTGTAAATCACCTGTCCTGTCTATTCTCCTTTGAAGTGCTTCTACTTTCCTTTCTGGTGGTGCTCAGCAGGGGACAGATGTGACACATGTCCCAGGCAGGCTTTGCCTGGGCTCTGAGCTCGGGGGTGCCCCCCTCAGAGGCAGATTTCTCTAGATGAGCACTGTGTAAGCTCCTAGCAAGAAAGTTTCCTGCTCCTCTCATCTTTACATCCCTGATCAGCCCAGTGCTTAGTTCTGAGGAAATACTCTTCTGATTCTAAGGAGCCTGCCAGAGCTGGAGGACAAATGGAGTCACATTTACATCAATTATCCAGTTTCTCTAGTTCTCTGACCTGCTTGCTCAGACCTTCCACCTTATCTGCTAACTCTACCTTGAGAGTTTCCAGACAGCTGCTGAAGGTACCACCTGGAATCCACAATCGCTGGCACCTGCCCAGGCTCCTGGTGCTAGATCTGCAGCAGGAATGCTACTTGAGGGAGTGTCACTTTGGCTGCTACTCGGTGAGTCAGTGTCTATGGCAGGCACGATGCTGCCTCCTGGGCTTAGAGTGCCTGAGCATGCTGGGTGGAATCCCTGCAGAGGCAGGAACAAGGTCTTTGCCCTAATCCCATGCCTGCTTTGGACTCTTGAGTTCCCAGGCAGCCTTGCTGGGCTCCAGTACATTACATCTTCCCTGGCTGACCACTACTCCGGATGTGAGCTTCCAACTGGCCCAGGGGCCCAGGCAGAGCACCAGTTCCTCCCACTCTTCTTTCCAGGCTCTGCCCTCAACTAAAATAACTCCCCTTTCCAAGATACTGATCGACAGTCCCCTCCTTCAGGATACAAATAGCATCTAACAAGCACCAGACTTGACTGTTGGTAACTCTAGAAACTAGTAGTTATTTTGCTCATTTTGCAAATGAGAACAAAGACAGAGAGTTACATGGTCAGAGGCATACAGGGGAACACTTGGAACCCAGGGAGTCTGATGTGGGCAGTCTCATAAATCAAGAGACCAGTGGGGTTGGAAAGGGCCTTGTGAGGTGCTGAGTGGGTACCAAGAGTTTCCAGGTATTTTCCCAGTTTTGGTCTTTCTACCATCAATAAAGGTCACATAATTTTTCTGTGGGTATGTACCAGGGAGGGGATTGGACAGGATCAGTAGTTTCCAACTGAGCCAGAGAAACTGCTGGTTTCTGATGACAATTCACCTTTATGGGATAAAATTTGTAAATAAAAGCAATGTGGTAAATGTTTTAATAAAATTAAATTTATAGACTTTGTCTAAATTAAAAGTTAATATCAAGGACTGTTGTATATACTAGACCTTGTTCTTCCTGCTTCTGGTTTTGGTGTTAAATGTTCTTTCCATTATGAAACAAGTTGGTGATCTTAAAAACAAAAACAAAAACAAAAACCTCACTTAGAAAAAGGAAGAGTAGGCCAATTTCTGGTGGCTATTTATTTATTTATTTATTTATAACTTTATAGATGCTTGAATTCCAAAGTCTGGGAACTATGGGACCTCACGCCTACTCCTGGTGCTGATGTCCCCGAGGCTGTCATCCACAGAAAGCTGGTGCTGTAGCTAGGGAGAGAAGCAAGGAGGCGGTTTGACCTGTGTGGGTGTCAGGAACCTCATGGGTGAGTGAGTGGTGGTGAGGCAGAGGTTGGAAACAGGACAATAGTCAATCAGGAGGGTTCAGAGACCTGCAAGGGAGGAGGGATGGGTAGGGGGAGGTGAGTCAGAGAGAAGAGAGGGAGACAGAGACAGAGACATGGGCGGAGGGAGGGAGACAGGCAGAATTAGACAAAAGTGGAAACATGCATGCACACCTGTGTGTACTGTAGGCACAGAGACCCCCCGCCAGAGACAGATCCAGCAAGAGAGCTGGGGACAGTCCAAAGACAGAAACAGATGATGAAAGGGTACCTGGGCCTGTTAGTGCATGTCTACAGTCCCAGGACTCAGGAAACTGAGGCAGGAGGATAGCAAGTTCAAGGCCAGCCTCAGACTCTGTCTCAAAATAAAAAATAAAAATAAAAAGGGCTGGGGATGTAGGTTGGTAGAAAAGCACTCCTTGGTTAAACCTCACTACCAAAAACAAAATGAAACAAAAACCCGCGAGCAAGACCATGTCATCTGTAGAGACCCACAAAGACACCACTGAGATGCGCAGAGACAGAGACTGAGGGACCTTAAGCACGTGTGGAGAGAAGGCAACAAGTCCACGGAGAAAACCAGAGGGAAAGAGAAAGAAAATAACGAGGCACAGCCGGAGACTGAGGCAGACAGAGACCTGAGGGGAGGGGACAGCGGTGGGGCTGTGCCCAGCCCCAGCTCCTGGCGCTGGGTGTGGGCAGAGGAAGTGCAGCATCAGCCCAGGCTGCTGCAGGGACTAGATAAGCATGCCTGCCAAAGGCAAGCAGGGGAAGGAAAGACGTTTACAAATCCCCCGGGGGAGAAGCCAGGGAGGCTGCCCCAGGCCCAGAGAACAATGGGTACTTGACTTCGGTGGGTCATTAATGAGACAATTAATGGAAAGAGCAACAGAGGCCTCCCCAGGGAGGACTCCAGAGTGGATAAGTGGAATTATTGAGGGCTTGCAGTTAACTCTGAGTGGGGAGCCTTTCCCCACACTCCCAGCTGTCTAGTATCCTAGCTGCAGAGTCCTGGCCTGGCCATGGGCCTCCCCCATCTCCCCTGCACATGTCCTGGACCCTCCCCAGACACCTCCTAGCTTTCCTATCCCCTGGCCTTGGCCTCTGCCACTCCCTCTCCCAAGAATGTTGGCCCCTGATTACATCTATCCATGGAAACCCCACCCTTTGGAGGGTCAGCAAACCCCCTACATCCATTTAGATGCATTGGCAAGCCAGGGCCCTATGTCTCAATGGTGAGCCCCCAAAGCATAATACAGACAGTGTAGAAAACAAGTGCAGTCCTATGAATGGATAATTCCATTTATATAATAATGACAAACGCAAAGCAATTCTTTATAAAATTGTTTCTGACTCAGTTTTGCATTATAACATTTTAAAAGGGGGCATTGGGAGGAATACTCACTCAATTCATAATGGTGATTGCCACTGGGGAGCTGGAGGAAGACATGAAGTCACCCTAAAGCCATCGTATAGAAGTGTGTATACACGTTTGTATGTGCATATATATGATAATTTGACGTAACTGGGCTCGGTGACACTCACCTGTAGTCCCAGTGACTCAAGTGGCTGAAGGAGCTGCAAGTTGGAGGTTAGCCTGGGAAGCTTAGAGAGGCCCTGTATCAAATAAAAAATAAAAAGGGCTGGAGATGTAGCTCAGTGTTAAAGTGTCCCTGGGTTAAATGCCCAGTATAAAACAAAAGCAAAACTCCACATACACGCACCTTGACATAATGTTAATTTGGGACTGTGAAAACAGGAGTGGTTGTTACCTTATTTTTTGTTCTTTCCCCCTGTACTTTAAAATTTTTTTCCAGAGAGAGAGAGGACATATCCTAGCTCTCTTTCAGACCAGCCCAAGTGCCACCTCCTGTAGGAAGTCTTCTGGAGCCATTCTGATGTGGTCTTTTCTACGGGGTTCTAAGCACTTTCCCTCTGTGATGTCTGGGGACTGTCTTGCCTCACTGGACTGCAGCCCCTTGAGGGCAGGGGCCTCCACCACGGGGCCAGCACGGGGAGGATGCACAGAGGTGTCTGAGACTGAACCTAATTCTCCCATCCTACCACTGTGGAAACAAACCAGACAGGCTCTGACCCATCTCAGATCCAACACACACAATCCATTTCACTAGGGATAGGGAGATGGGGCTCCTGAAATTCAAAACATGGCTACTAGAATGGGGGTCGAAGGGCAGTTGCTATTCAGAAATGTTCAGGGAGAAAGGAGGAGGCCACGTTTGATGTGGCCAGGTCACCCCATTGCTAGTTTGCTGGTGGTTTGTGGCAGCATTGCTGAAAGGCCACCAGCTAGAGACCAGCAGTGTTCCCTAAACCCACCCCAGTGGAGCAGAGAAGTATTTAACCCCTTCTATCTAAAGGTATAGGTTAAAAGCAAATTCCAGCAGGGAATCCAAGTTGCTTATAAAATGGGGTCATTGTAGAGAGGAAATAAGGACCATCAGTCCTGGGCTGAGACTATCTACAGAGCCTTACTCCATGCCCAGCCCCTGAGCTGTGTTACCTAATTTAATTCTCCTGACAGCACTATGGCTTAGATCTCATTATCCCCATGTTACAGATGAGGAAGGCCAGGCAGAAAGGCTGGCTGGCTGGCTCAAGGTCACAGTGGGCAAGTGAGTGTTGGACCCGGAGCTCTGGTCTGACCTGTTGGGTCCAGGTGAGCCTTAGGTCCAGGCAGTCTCAGCTCTCCCCACTTCAGACAATTCCCCTGGTGTACCAAAGGGGATCGTGAGGCACAGAGAGGGGAAGAACTTGTCCACAGACAACAAAAGTGAGTGGCAGAGATAGAACTTGAACCCAAATTTCCTGGCTGCTTTCTGCTCCCCTGGCTGCCCAGTGGGGTCAGACCTCATGTTGAGATTTTAAGTCCCTGGGCTCAAATGTCTTTATGCCATCGTGGGACATAAAATCATAGGGTTTGGGGAGCAGGGAAGGGCCTTACAGATCATCTAGTCTGCCTCTCTGTTGGTTGTGATGAATTTAAGGCCTAAAGAAGCAAATGACTCACAAGGGCCCTTTGATGTTGGAAAGTCCTTGCTGAAAAAAGCAGCCTTGTGATCCACAGTCTCTTGGATTCTCAGAATCAACTGATTCCAACTTAGAACCCACGTTAATAATAGGTAACTTGGTGTCCAAACCCAGAGCAGATTGGGAACTATCAATTATGTGCAGAGAGAACGCCACCCCACAGGGATGACTGGAATGCTGAACACAGGGTGAGGTGAAGGGGCCCCAGGCTGATTCTGGTTCCTACCTGGTTTCCTGTAGTCTGCTCCATCTCTCTGTCAGATTAACCATTTTACAATGTAGCCGTTGCCATGAGCGGCCCTGCTCAAAAATATGCAGTGGCTCCCCCTTGCCTGGAGGACTGAATTGCCTCTGAACCAGTCTCCTCCATTCCCTACTAGCTGGCCCTCTGTTCTCCATGGTGAGCTCTTCAGAATGAACCATGCCACTCCTGTCAGAAACTCTTTATCACCCCTAGGAAAATGTTCACACTTTTTTTGGGGGGCGGGGGTAGTAGGGATTGTACCCAGAGGCACTTTACCACTGAGCTATATCACTAGCCCTTTTTAATTTTTATTTTGAGAGAGGATTTTGCTACATTGCTTACCTCACTAAGACACTGAGGCTGGTCTCAAACTTGCAATCGTCCTATCTCAGCCTCCCAAGCCACTGGGATTAAAGGTGTGTACCCCAACACCTGACCAAAGTCCTCAGTTCTTAAGATCTCAAAGGTCTCAGTGGCAAGGTTTGACATCCTTCTCATTCCAGCTTCTCCCTTGCTGTGGCTCCCACCTCACTAGTTGCTCTCAACTCCCCACATACATCTGTCACTTCGGGGACTTTGCCCATTCCCCTCCCTCTGCCTGGGACACTCCCAACCATATTGCTAACTCCTATGCATCCTTTTGCTCCCAACTGCCCGTCACTGCCTCCTGGCAGCCTTCCTGGTTGGGTTAGTACTCTCTGACAGCTGTTCATACAGCCTCTGGACAGTCCCAGGCACCACACTGTCCTGTCTGATTATTTGTAACATTTTTAATAACTGTTCTCTGCCCAGACTGTGAGCTCCAAGAGGACAGGGACTCTCCTATTCGCCACGGCACACTCAGTGCCCAGAATGAAGCCTTGAACGCACTGTACACTCGACCAGTATTTGCAGAATGCACAAATAAATACATTTGGCTGCTCCTTGAAACTTTGTATCCATTTAACAAACATGGCAGCATCTTAGCCCATGCGTGCCAAGCATCCTTAGCTGCACGCCAGGTTCTGCATGATCTGAAGAGATGAGCCAGGCACCACAAGGTCTTTGCCTTCACAGTACACACAGTCTGTTTGGGAGAGACAGACATTAGACAGATAAGTCCCTGAGATGGTGCCAGGCAGAACTGAGCATTGTGAAGGGAAATAGCCCTGGGAAAGGAGTTAGAGAATTGGTGTGTGTGAGAATTTAGATGGTGTCATCAGGGAAGGCCTCTGGGAGGAGGTGACATTTCATTAGTGAACCAGTGCTCCTTTGAGAACCTGACTCTCCCTGCCTGAGGCTGGCTGGGCCCCAGATGTGTCCAGGTGTGTCAGTTCCACATCCTTAACCCCACCCCCCCCCTGCTTCCTAGTTGGAGCCAGGAACCCAGAAGGGGCCTTGGGAGGTTTTTAAGGCGGGTGTGAGAGCCTCAAGCTGCTCTTCACAGCTGCTGTGATTGGGTTCCTTCTGCGTGGCGAGAGGCGGCGATTGCTTTGTGCACCTACGACTCGGCTGATTGTGGCCGGGCGATTGGCACCCACAGACCGCGGCCGCCAGGGTTTACCACGCACCCCCAGCGCGGCGGCGGGCCGTGCGCAGCGCGCCAGCCCAATCTCGCCTCCTGTATTCAGAGTTGATTAGACGCTATTTCTGCCTGGATTTTCAGAAGGCTCAAGAGCTTTTTTAATCACTACAGTGGCTCATTACGGTTTTGCAGTGACACTCATGTCCTTCAGTTCTCTTCTCAGATTAGATTCTATAGTCAGATGAATATTGGATGATTTCATTACATACAAATGCAATCAACAGTTTTGCATAAATTTCTTCTCTTTTCTTGAGTTTCAATTGACCCCAGCACCCATGGTGGCAGGCGCGATCCACATGCAAATGAGCTGGGTTTGCAGCCGAGGAGAGGGGCCGGGAGGAGGCGGGCACTCGCACCGGCCCAGGGAGGCAGCTAGCCTTGATTGCTCAGGCTTTGGAAGAGGGGCTTTGGGGAGGGGGCGCCCCACAGTGGGCAGCCTCTATGGCTGAGGCTGGCCTCCCTGTTAAGGATGTTCTCCAGGTGAACTGAGGCACAGGGATGCCTAGAGTGGGGTGGCCTCTCTTTCTGGGCAAAGAAAGGGAAGTGGAGTTTGGGGCTGGCAGCTGGGCTCAGGGAGGTGTGCTCAAGATACTTGGGGCGGTGGCTCTTTACCAACTGGTAGGGACAGTTTGGTAGTCTAATCACTGGCCAGGCGGTATGGTGCATCCTGCTGCATGCTAGCTCTGACCCCATGAATGCTGCTAATTTTGAGCCACGCCATTAGTCTCCCTGGAGGCTGGAGCAATGGTTGGAAGGCAGTCTGCAAAAGTGCAAAGCCAGCCCAAGGCAGTCCGGCCTCAGGAGGCTTCTAACCCGTCCACTGTGGGATGCTTGGCAACTGCTTGTTCTCCCTTGGGAGTGAGGAGCTTCCTCCCTGCAGGTGAGGCGCTCTCTCCTCTTGTTCACACAGCTCCTTGGTGAGGTGTTTTCTGTGACTTCTGGAGCAAATGCCCCTGGACCCAACCCTGTGCTCTGGGTCTCATAGCCCACTTCTGCTCGCTTATCTCCAAGATGACCCCTGAGGTCAGCAGGTGGTGACTGTGCTCTGCTGAGTCACCTTTCCCAGGGCTGCAGCTTCTCTGAAGACAGGCTTCCATTCCCACCCAGATCTGTCCTCTAGATGCTCCTGGTGGCTGTCACAGGAATAGCCCAGGCCTGGGTTCAACACCAGGCACAAGGCTGGAGGGGACTGGAGGAGGGAGGGGACTGGCTGTGCACCTCATACCTCCTCAAGGGCACACCCTCAGGTACAGGGACCTGCACATCCCCAACTTCACTTCCTTCAGGCTTCTCCATAAAAGCTCCAAATGAGAACACAGACATGGCACAGATGGTGGAGGGTCTGGGACTGGGGGGAAGGTGGGGGGAGAGAGAGAGAGCGCAAGAGAGAGACGTGGATGCGCAAGTGGTCAAGGGGACCCATCAGGAATGTGACAGATCTACTGTCATTAAGGACATGGTGGAACTCTGATGTAGACAACTACAGCCAGCCACAGGCATGAATGTGACACATCTATGTCATCTATGCACAGTCCTAGGCTCAGGCTCTTTTCTGTCTCACCCTTGGCTCCCCAAATGGGACTGTAGAGACCTACGAATCTGAACTGAAGCACTGGGCTTCTGTGTTACAGGTGGGACCTCTGAGGGCCAGAGAGGGGAATATGTAGCAAAAAGTCACACAGCATTGAAGCCTGAGTCTCCTAATATGGTCTGGGGACTGCTTCCCTCTTCCTCTGGCTGTCCCTGGGGACCATTCTTTTGTCATTCTATGTGTAGTCATGAAGTCACTTCTTCCCTCGCTAAATGGGCCCATCCCTCACCCTACATGAGTCTGCCTTCAGCTCCTCCTCAGCCTTCCCCAGCTCCTTTTTCTGTGTGCATTTCTCTCCCATCTCTCCCTGCCTCTTTCTTCCTTGTAGCTCTGTGTCCCTTCCTCTCCTCTCACCCTGCTTCCCTGGTCCTCTCTCCATCTGTGTCTGATGAATCACCTGGTCCCTTTGCCAGACTACATCTGCTCCTTTGCTCTCAGCAGTGTGTATTGCCAGAACTGGCCTCTGCCTGGGATTGGGAGATCTGAGACCTCAGGCCTACCCCCAGCAGAACTCTGGCTCCTGTAAGGAGAAGGTTGGGCTCTGGTTGGCTTCTGAACTCTTCTGAGCCTTCCTGCCTGGGCCTGCACCGGGCCATCACGTTTCCCTCCAGTCCAGAGCAGGAGGGACGCAGGCATCTCTCCTTCATCACAGATCTGTTCTCACACAGGCCTGGAAGAAGGCCAGGAGTTGGTGGGGAGGAATCAAAGGCTCCCACTGACTCCTCAAGCAGCCTGGGGTCATCCTATCCAGGCGCCTGTCTTCAGCTGGGTTCGCTTCTGCTGTCGTCTGTGGCAGGCTCCTATGGAGGTTCCTTGCCTGCCTCCCCCACCTCCAGGACCCCCTAGTAGAATGAACATGTACCCTAACCCAGTCAACATCTGCTCCTGACCTCCCTGGCCAATCTCCTTTCCTTTTCTACTCAGCTCTCCAACCCAGGCACAGAGGGCTGCTTCTCCTAAGGTGCCTGCTTTCTGGCCCTGTGCCAGGTACATGCAGGGTGGAGAGGAAAGAACTGGGTTCTGGAAGCTAATAGATCAGTCCCAAGTCCCAGCTCTGCCACTTGCTAGCCGAGTCATCACAGACAAGTGACACAACCTCTCTGAGTCCAGTTTTCTCCTCTGTAAAATGCACACAACTCTCCTTCCCTTGAAATGTTGTCATGAGGGTTATATTTACATGAAAGTACCTGATACAGAACTGGGCATAAACTAGTCACTCAATAAACAGTTATTAGGAATAAATGAATAATATTGAATGAATTATAGAATCTGGATCTGTATAAATGGGGTGTAGAGAGGGAGTGCCAGGTATCAAGAATGGCACAAGCAAGGGCTTGGAGATAAGAATGCTGGAGGGGGATCTGTTCTCAGAGGCCTGGAAGAAGACCTGGAGTTGGTGGGGAGGATTCAAAGGCTCACACTGACTATGGGGAACAGGAAACTATGAGTATTCAGTACAGATGCAGCAAGGATTCCCCAAAGGAAGCCTCAGTCAGGAAATGAGGCAGGGGCCACACCCTGGCAAGTCTAGAGGCCAGGTTCAAGGGCTGTAAATTAAAAAAAAAAAAAAATTATCAGAGGACCTTACTGAGTGTCAGCAACGCTCCAGGTAGCTAAGAGTGACCATAGCAGCCGCCGCCAGGTACATAGCAGCCGCCGCCAGGTACAGTAGAGGCCTTGAGCTGCAGCATTTGAAGAGCATCACCTCATCTGGTCTCAAGGACAGCCCTGTGAGGAGGATGCCATTGTTAATCTCACATTACAGATGAGCAAATTGAGACCTGGAGGAAGAGGGTGACTGTCCTGGATCACTGTTGTAACTGGTGCAGCCAGGATTCCAGCCCTGGTCTAGTCTGGCTCCAGGGCTAGTACTATCTTTTAGTGCCCTCAGGCCTTCCAAAGGCAGGACCCATCTCTGGACAGGGGAAACTGTGTGCATCAAATACTCAAAAATGCTTTAGCGAGTGCAGGGGTGTGAAGAAGGCAGCATGGGAGACCCCAGTCAACAAGGCGGAAGCTTGCTGCATAGGAACTGGGAAGGCTTTCTGGAGGGAGCTGATGGGGGCAGAGAGACAGCCCCAGTAGCATTGGAAGTGGGAATGACGACTGTCACTCAGGCCCTGGAGACAGTGGCTGTGCTGCCTGATGGCCTAGCTGAGGCTCTTGATCCTGATAAGCTGATCCTTATAGGCTGAGGTCCATTTCCTTGGCTGGGTCTGGTGCAGCTGTGCCTCCATCTTGCTGGCCCTGGAAAAATAGCATGTGAGGGTTCTTCCAGTGTGTTACCCTCTTGCTGTAGGACTCTCTCTGTTCCCTACTTACCCTCTCTATGAAATGGGGCTAGTAATGCCCGCAAACTGCCTGCAAGTTCAGTGCAGAGGCACCTAGGCTCAGGTGCAGACAGTGTGGGGCCGTGCTGACTCCTCCTCCCATCTGCAGAGCCCCTCACCTCTGGGTCAAGCTACAGTCTCATTCCAGTGCATCAAAGATCAAGAGCAGCGGAGTTCAGTGGCCCACACCTGTAATCCCAGCAGGGGGAACTGAGGCAAGAGGATCCCCAGTTCAAAGCCAGTCTCCGCAACTTAGGGAGGCCTTACTAAGCAACTCAGTGAGACCCTGTCTGTAAATATAATCTTTTTTTTAAAAGGGCTGGGGGTGTGGCTCAGTGGTTAAGTACCCCTGGGTTCAATCCCTGGTACCAAAAAAAAAAAAAAAATTGTGTGCGAGGGGGTCAGACTCTTGAAGCTGTCTGTCTGGCTCTGTCTTGCTGTGTCACCGTGTGACAGTCTCCTCTTCTGTACAATAGATTGTAAGTCCAGAGTCCCTTCTCTAAAACCTGTGAAGTCAGAGTTTCCTGCTTCTAAAATCTAATGCAGAGCCCACCACATGCTGCATCACCTCCCAGTGGGACCCAGGGCGCTGAGGAGAGAACTCTTTCAGGTGGGTGCTGTGCTTCACACCTGTAATCCAGAGACGCAGGAGGCTGAGGCAGGAAGATCATAAGTTTGAGGCTGGTGTGGTCAACTTAGCAAGACCCTGTCTCAAAATTAAAAGTTAAAGGTCTGGGATGTAGCTCAGAGGTACAGCACCCTGGGTTCAATCCCCAGGTCCATGCACACACACCAAAACCATCCAACCCCCCCACCTCGTTCACACTCGTTTTCAACAAAACATACGAACAGGCACACCAGGTAGTAAAATGAAGACCCCCAAACAGCCTCTCCTTAGTTCAGGTCAGTGTCAGCATCAGACCTAGAAAAAACATTTTAGTCAATGAAGTTTTCGAATGTCAGCAGTGTGGAGGATGAGGGATTGTGGGCCTGGGGAATTGCCACATGGGGCTGATGTTGGGGGTGGCCACTACCTACAGGGTTTTTGGAACCATGCCCATGTGAGTCCCTCCCTTACTTAAGATCTTCCCATGGTGCCAGACATGGTGGTGAACGTGTAGTCCCAGCTCCTCTGGGGGCAGTGGCAGGAGGATCGCTTGAGTGCAGGAGTCCTAGGCCAGCCTGAGCAACATAGTGAGACCGTGGCTCAAAATAAAAGCAGGGATGGGGATGTGGCTCAGTGGTTAAGTACTCCTGGGCTTAAACTTCAGTAAAACAAAACAAAACAAAACCCTTTCAATGGCTCCCATGTCCACAGGAGAAAGTGCAGACACTTTAATCTGCTCCTGAAGGCCGTTAGTCTTGGGTCTCACCTCTGGCTCTCACACCTCAAACTTCAGCTTCTTTTCTTTCCCTTTCCTTTCCTTTCCTTTCCCTTCCCTTCCCTTCCCTTCCCTTCCCTTCCCTTCCCTTCCCTTCCTTTCCTTTCCTTTCCTTTCCTTTCCTTCTTTCTTTCTTTCTTCTTTCATTTCCTCGCATCTCCCAGCCCTCCCTCTGCCGTGACTCCTACCTGAAGTACCCCTTCTCTGTCTCCCCTTTTTAATTCTGTGTCATCTTTAATTCTGTGTCATGGTCCCAGTCCCAGCACCCCAATCCAGCATATATGCTATGAAAATCGAGGTCTTACCTCCAGACTGCGACCTCCAGGGAGGCAGTGGCCATGTGTGTATTCTCCAGCAAACAGTTGGTGTGGAATGAATGATTACCCTTGCTCAGCAAGGCATTGCTTTTAGCTCGGGGACTGAATACATGTTTGTTGAATGAATAAATGAAACACAGGCTTGGGAAGAAGATTCCCTAGGGGTCCCCATATGTACCCCAGGAGAAGATTCTTGGAATGCTTTTCCTTCCCTCCCCAAATTCCTTAAGTGATTTAAAAAAAGGGGACCATGCAGGGGCCTCCAGGATCTCAGGGCCTGGGGGAAGTGGCAATAGAACATTAGGCAGAAACCACTTGTCCGGGGTTGGTAGAGGCCTCTGGGGCCTGGGGAGCAGGGGCAGGACAAAGGAGGCCTCCAGGGCTCTGGAGCAATTGCTATAAAATAAACTCCATAATCAGGTAAATGCGTTCGAGTAGGGGATGGTTCCCGTGCAGCTGCGGGCGTCCTCTAGCCAGCCGGAGGGGACCTGTCTAATCTCAGGGTAATGAAAACGTGGGTCTAATTACGACAGCGGGCCGGCCTGGGCTGAGACTGGAGCAGGGAAGCCGGGCCCTGGCAGCAGAATTAGAACATTTAAACTGTCAGGCTGAATCCGGGAGAGGTCTGATTACCTGGGCCACGAAGAGGCCACTTTGGTTTCGTGTTGAATGTAATTTCCTGGGGACCCGCTGTGAAGCCAGGGCCACCTTCTCTCTCCTGCCACGGGGGTTCAGGTCCTGCCTCTTTGACTTCCCCAGTGCCATGCCAGAGGCTGCCAGAGGATCTGATCTGTGCCTCTCTAGCAGCCCAGGTGGGATGATCAGGGAAACAGGCACGTGAGTCACACAGGCTGGGAATGTGTAAGGTGTGTCCAAGGTGAGAGGTAAATGACGCAAGGGGAGTAAGTGCTGATGGGGTGGGAATGACACAAGTGTGGGAGGCATATGTGGCACACGTATATTTGTGTGTGCACACTGCATTTGGAGCGTGTGTGAGTGTATGCTGGTACACATATACACATTTGTGTACATGATACACGAGATGTGTCTACGTGGATTGCGTGCAGCCCTACTTTCAATGAGGCACACAGGAGATTCGTGTATGTGGGCTGCATGTTCATGGCACTGCACATGGGATCTGTGCATATACTGGGGCTGTGTGTACAGGTTCTGTGTGGTGTGTTCACAGGGGCCTGTGCTGGTCTGTTAGCTCAGGGACTGAATGCCTGTTTGTTGAATGAATGAATGAAACCATTTTGGAAGGATGTATGCTTTGCCTACTGACTGCTGTGCCCCAGCATGAGCTGTGTGCCTGGCATGTGGTGGGCAGGTGATGGTTATATAGATGTTGAATGAGTTTATGTTTATTCAGTAGGTACAAGGAAGCCGCGTGATGCACATTTTAAAGATCTGAGCATGTAGAGTCTGTGTGGAAAGTGCCTGAGTGTGTGTGAGAGAGACCCTTGTCCCCACTGTGTGATCTGGGAATGCTTCAAGAGCCTGAACTGTGTTGTCACACAGACCTGCCATCCAGGCCTGCCTCCTCTGCTGACGGTAGTGTGACTGCAGGTGTCTCTCATCTCTGGGAGTCTGACTTTTCTCATCTGTAAAATAATAATCCTAGCTAACATTTTACTGAGCACTTGCTATATGCCCGCTGCTGTGCTTCACTTACCTCACTGATGTCACCATAACCCTATGAATACAACTATCATCCCCATTTTACAGATGGGGAAGCAGAAGCTCTCAGCAGGCTAGATAACAGTGAAGCAGGACTCAGACCCCTTGCAGTCAAATTGTGGTGTGAGCTACCAACTGCCAGACTGAATGGCAGTACCTATTGTATGGGCATGTCTGAAGGACTAAGAATGACATAATCCACCTCGCATGTTGTCTAGCACATAGCAAGAACCCAGTAAATGCTATTGCTGCTATTGGCATGGGATGCATGCATATGGGACATATAGAACAGCTTCAAGAGAAGGTGCAGGAGCCAGGCATAGTGGGGCATGCCTGTAATCCCAGTCACTGGGAGACTGAGGCAGGAGGAACACAAGTTTGAGGCTAGCCTCAGCAACTTAGTGATACCCTTTTGCAAAATAAAAAGGGCTGGCGGAATGGCTTAGTGGTAGGTTCAATCCCCAGTAAACCCTACCTCTTCAGAAAGGGTATGGGAAATAAGCAAGAAGCTTTCTTAAGTGCATATAAGCACCGAGTTGATACATATTATAGAAGTAGATGCCATGGATACAGATGGAGACATGCAGAGTGACATGCATACTGTATACCATGCATGTATGTGGTCCAGTATGTGCAGAGAGATGTGGAGTGCTTCTGCATGGGATATATATGTAGGCATATTGGGGCAAATGAGGTGTGCATTTGTGTTATGCCTGTATTTGAGGGTATATTAAATATACTTTTGAGATGTTATCTCTTTGTGGTTCATGTTCTGTGCATTGTTATTCAAATGTCACTTTCTAAAGTTAAAATACCAGTAACTCCCCTATTTAAAACAACCTCAATTCCCCCTGCCAGTCCCTTCCTTTTCTTTCTCCATCACTTACTGTAACAAATAATTCAGTTCTTTAAAATGATGTTCATGGTTTTCTCTTCACTAGAACATAAGCCTCAGAAGGCCAAGGGTGTTCCAGTTTTGTTTACTGCTGAGTTCCCAGTGTCTAGCCCAGGGCTTGGCACATTGCAGATGCCCAACCACCATTGTCTGAATCAACAAGTGCTTGTCTGCACATGCGATGCTGCAGTGTGGGGGTATGTGCGCTATGTAGATGAGACTTAGGTGCATAGCACAGGCACGTGCATGTCACAAGGGGAGTGTGACCTACATAAACTCTTAAGTGTGCATAGTGGGTGCATGGACACCCAGCCCAAACGGGGTGCTCCGTGCATGTTTAAATGATGAACACATCCCAGCCGCCGCCTAGCCATCCCTGGGTCTCCTTGCATCCTGCAAGGTGGACCTCGGGACGGCCGCTGAGGCCCCTCCCGCAGGTCTCCTGGGGCGCGACCCTGTGTGAGGGCGGTAGACCCGGCTCGGGCGCATTTCCCGGCGGCCACAGGGCGGAGCAAGCGGGCCGCGACCGGGCCGGGTCGGCAGGAAGCGCCGCATTGTTCGCGGGCCACGGCCCGGCAGGGAGTTCCCGGCCCCGAGCGGACATAAAAGGAGAAAGCGGAGCCCGCAGAGCGGCCGGCCGGACAGCAGCCTGAGCGCCCAGAGGAAGCGCAGCCCGGCGCTCCGCTGACCCCAGCATCCGCTCCCCGCCCGGCCGGGGAAGGTGGAGCGACCCCGCCCTACAGCCCTCAGGGCCCGGGTTCGAATCCTGGCTCGCCGCCTCCCGGAGCCTGAAAATGCGCCGCGAGCCGTGGGAGGCCACTCACAGCGAGGCAGCGGGTTCACCCCGTCCCTCCCGCCGTCCAGCTTGCCTGCCTTTGCAGAAGCCATCCCGAGCTGCAGGCCCTCGGCTTCCTCGAGAAGACGCAGGCGGGGACACCCAGGTTTTGGGGAAAATTTTACCTACCAAAGGCACTGCTCTCGTGGGGCCTGAAAGACCCTCTTCTGGGCGACACTTTGCAAGCACTATGATGGATGGAGAAAATGAGGTCTGGAAAGAGATTTGCTCAAGATCATCAATAATAAAAAACACTATCATGTAGAAGTTTTACAAATCCTATCATGTAGAAGTTTTGCAAATCCTTTCTGTGCTTAGAAGGATGGCCTTTTTTTTTAATTTTAATTTTTAAATTTGTTCTAATTAGTTACATATGACAGTAGAATGCATTTATGCATTTTGATAAATCATACATAAAGGGAGTATAATTTCTCATTTTTCTGATTGTACATATGTAGGATCACATCGGTGATGCAGTCATATATGTGCATGAGATAATCATGTCTGTTTCACTCTGCTATCCTTTCTACCCCCCTACCCCTTCCCTTCCCTTCACTCCCCTGCACCGAATCTAAAGTAACTCTATGCTTCCCTAGTGCCCCCCACCCCTATAGCAAATTGGCCTCTGCATATGAGAGTATCAGTTTTTTGGTTGTGGATTGTATACAACACAGAGGGATGAACACCGTTACTGGGTGAACCCGCTTTCGCTTCTTACATGTTGAGTCCTCACATGCCTCAGGAAGTAGGCAGGAGTCCATGGGGACCCAGAGAAGTGAAGTGTCTACCCCCAAAAGGCTGAGGAACCAGGGCTTGTTCCTGGTCTGTTTGGGAGGTGTTAATCCCTGTAAGGCTGGCTTGATAATTTTGTGCAGGGATATATTTCAGATCTAAACAGGGCAGGAAAAAGTAAGGGGTTAGCAACTCCATTCCAACCCTGAGCTCTGCCCTCCCTGACAGCTTTGCCTCATTGTGGGGAAAAGGTAGGAAAAGAAAAGGTTGACTCTTCAGTTTCCAGAGGGGCCTGGAGAGAGAGGTCAGGTGAGTTGCACTAGGTCACAGAGCAAAGCGGCTATGAAGCAGACCTCTGTCTCCACCCACAGTCCAACCTGTCCTGGGGATAACCTTCCTGTGTCCTGAAATATTGGGGACCTGTCTGGAGGTGCCTTCATCGAGTGCACCAGGAGATTCTGATTATGGAGAAATGGCCTCCCCTCCACCCCTGCCCCCCGCCCAGCCCAGGAACCCTACACCGGGGGTGGGTGGGGGGGTAATTGAGATCAGATGCGGCGGTGACCCACGGAATGCTCCCCAGGAACCTGGAAGCATTTATTGTCTGGAAGAGAATCCAGGGCCCTCTTGCAGCCACAGACGTGTTCCCTCCCTCAGGGTCCCCTCCCCAAGCGGCTGAAGGTGGATGGGCCCTGAGGAGGCTCTGGCAGTGCCCGGGGGTTGGAGCAGTGGCCTTGATGAATACGACTGCTGAAAGCACCTTCCTGGCTTCCTCCTTCCTGGGGATACGGTTACAGGGGCCAGACTTCCTGCCAGCCGCCAGCCCTCTCCTCCGTGGTGTGGATCTGCAGGCTCTCAGGCAGGCAGCTCTGCCCCTGCCCCTTGCCTTGCAGCTGGCCCCATGTCATTCAGAGCTCAGCTCAAATGTCACCTCCTCAGGGAGGCCCTCCCTGACCACCCTATAGGAACTAGCCCACCTACGGACAGTCCCTCCTGCTCAGCCCAGTTCTTTTTCTTCATTTCACTTCTCTCTAGCTGGTTGGCTCTTTTATTTTCTTATAATAACATTTATTTCTTTGCATCAAGAATCTGAGCCCTGGGAGGGCAGGGTTTTGCTCACTGCTGATCACAGGGCCTGGAACTCTGCCTGGCATATAATAGGTGCTCAGTAAATACTGACTGAATGAATGTAACAATGAATGAACCCCCATCTTTGATCTCTGAACGTGGAACTTGACCTTGAATCTCTTTGCTGGGAGCTGAGATTTGCTATCCCTGATCTCTAGTGTGTCCTGTTTTCACATTTTTGGTGCAGAACTCTACTTTTTAACACTTGCTCTCCTGCCTGTGTTTTATTGCCTCTGGCTCTCATCTGGTCTCTCCAGGCTGACCTTTGACCTCCTGTCTCTGATCCCTCTTCTTTCTAGTCTCTGCTGTGTGAACTCTGGGTGAGTCTCTTGCCCTTCCTGAGCTAGCAGCATTCTTCAAATAAAAGCTTAAACAGGAGGCCCAGTACAGAAGACAAAGTGGGATTCCTGGGTGCCTGGTGTTGTCCCCAAGATCCCTGTGCAGGCCCCTAACCTTTGAAGAATGTAGTTTGAAAACTCTGTCAGATGATTACTCCATCTTTTTCAGCGCTGTAATTCCACAAGCTCTTACTTAGATGTCTGCTCTCAATTGTCCTTGTGTTCATTCACTGACTCATTTATCAAACATCATTGGACCAATGTGTGGCTAGGCTTTCTGCTGAGCCCTGCTCTCCAATTCCCTGTGTCCCTGTCGGTTCCCTCTCCTCATCCAGCAAGCAGTCTGGAAGCACAGTTTGCATGGCAGGGCCATGAAGTCTCAGTGGCCTTGGGCAGGGTGCCTGCTGACCAAGCACCTTTGTGTGACTTGGGGTGTGTACCATTGTCTGGGGAGGATGCAGCCCTGCTGGGACCCAGCTTGATCAGCAGAAAGTGACCTTGAGTGGAGAAGAGGGTGACCATCTTCTTGGCTGACAAAGCCTCTGGCCTGGACACAGGTTGCCTGGATTTCAGTCCCCTTGTGTGGGGCAGCCTTCCAGGGTGGCTTCCTTGGTGTGACTCGTGTTTGTTTTAATGTTCCACTGTCATTGTCTTAAAACTCACTAATATTTGAACAAGGGACAACATGTTTTCATTTTGCACTGGGCCCCATGTGTGCTCAGGGAGCCTGGCCAGGCAGAGGCTGGTCTATCAGCTCCCTGCTGGGTGAGCTGGACACACTCTGCTGTGTTGGGGAATCTGCCATGGTTCCCACCCTGGAGGCACACAGGATCAGGGAGGAGGGAGGTGACTAGTTTGAAGTGCCTGGTCACAGCAGGAGCTTGGGGCTGCTGGGAAACTGAAGTGCCACTGGCAGTGGGGGGTCGGGGAGGGAGTGATTCTTTCCATCAGAAGCATGGAAGAAGTCTTCCTGGAGGAGGTCACAAAGGACCTGACATTAAGGGACCAAGCAAGAGGGAAGGGAGGGGGCATTCCAGGATGGGTGCAGATGGCAACATTTAGGGAGACCTTGGGAGAATGGGATGAACAGAATGGTGGGAGAAGGCACTGGAGAGATAGAAGCAAAGACCTCAATGATAAGGTGAGGGGTCTGGATTTTATCCTCTGTGTGACCTTCGAAGGATCTCCAGCCCACACTTCAGCCAGAGCAAAACAGCATGCACCTGTTCTGTTTTATACATAGGGTAGTGTTGGGGTATGGCTCTTAGGATTTTGTTTGTAAAAAAAGCTTTTGCCTCTGAAAATATGCTTAAAATCCACAGCTATTGGAGGTGCAACACAAGGAGAGAAATTAAAATTCCCAAACTGGAATGGCAGCGGGGCAGGCTCCTGCTGGGGCTAGGTCTCAGGCAGCCTTTAGAACCCAGGACTCCTGCCTCCTCAGTTGGGCTCTGTGGACTCTGTACTTGCAGGAACTTGCCTTTGTAGGCGCTGGCTGAGATCCCCTCTCAGTTTCTGTGTTCTGGTCGATCTGTATCCCCAGCAGAGAGAAGCTCCCTTTTCTCTCCTCCATCCAGCCCGCCTGCTCTGCCTTAGAAAAAGGCGGCCTATGCTGCCACCTGGTGGTCACTCAGCAGCATTGGCCTGGTAACTGACCAGACGGGACTGCCAGCTTCCTGTTCTGGCCATTGACCCTTCTGGAACTCTGGGACCATTGATGACCCACATCAAATCCATTTTTTCTTATGTCTTTCCTGGCAATAGGGTCTTAGCACCCTAATTGTCTAATTCATAACCTGGGTTTAACTCTTGGTTCCTTGTACTCCCTGATGTCCTGAATCTAGTCTGTCCCAAGTCCTGTCGTGTCAACTTTTTAGGTAGATCTACTCTCCATCCCTGAGCCCCGCTTGGCTCTAGCCACATCTTTACCTTTGCTTGGTGTGCTACAGCAATCTCACATTTCTCTTCCCCTTGGGTCTTTCTGAAATCCACTCTCCACATCGCATCCAGAGGAACCTTGCTCAAATCCACAGGTACCCAGTAGCCCTTTGCTTAAAACAAGCAAGGGCTCCCTCTGCCCCCCAGGACAAGGCTCAGCCTCTTTGCCAGGAAACCTCTCTGGGAGCAGTCTCTCTCTGTAAGCCTCTCAGCTCCACCTCTCACTGGCCCCCTCCCCCCGGCCATCCGCCCTAGCCAGGCAGGACTGCGACTCAGTGGTTAAGGCACTGACTGCCCGCGTTCAGATCTCACTTTTGTCATTTGATAGCTATGTGATCCCAGTTAGGTTATGTGACTCACTTTCCCAATCTATAAAACAGGGTTAACAACAACAATACCTACTTAGGGCATTATTACGAGAGCTCAGTGAAACAGCACATGAGAAGGTGCGCTAAATTGGGACCAACTATAAGCGTCTGACATCCAATTGTAAATTTGGGAAGTTCCCCCAAACCACCCAAGTTTATTTAACTTGCTAGGCACACAATTCCCAGAGGCTGTTGTATTCTGGGTTCCTGCTTATTACAGGGAGGATACACATTCCGACAGGCAGAGTCCCAGAGGCTCCTTCCAGATGTGAAACTTCCATTGTCCTCTGCCCATGGACTCGGGGTTCATTATTCTGCTAGTGTTGACAATAAGCCTGGGGTGTCAAGTGGGGAAGCTCGCCTGAGTCTCAGTGTTCAGTTCTCACCATGCAGGCCTGGCTGAGAGGTTGTTGGGTTGATTGTTCATGGGGTCGATCTCTCTCCAGGCTGACGGGCATGGCATGATCCAAAGCCCCCACGCCTTCAGTCACAGTTTTGGTCTTCTGGGCATGGCCAGCCCCACCCTCACCCCACCCCACCCCACAGACTTTACAGGTGTGACCAGCCTATTCTAATCACATTTGTTAATCTATCTAGTAGGACCCACGGGCCCCAGGAAAACAAAGTGTTGTCAGGCATAACATTCAAAATGCCCAAGCATTACTTCCAGGAAGTCCAGAGAAAAGTCAGATGGTCTTTTGGGGCAAGGTCAAATTCATAACTACACGTAAGTTTTCAGAAGGCTGCCCGGCTTCTAGTGAGCATTGTCAAAGCACTTCACCTGCTTCTCAGAGTCCCCCTCTGCCCCTGGGCCTTTGCACATGGCATTCTCCCTGGGAAGAGTGCATTTTCTCTGGGGAGACTCTTGGAACTGAGTTAGCTGCACTGTGTGTGCTTCTGCCTTCTTTCCCTTTGACCCCAGGACTTATCCGAAGGTCATAGCCTGCTCAGAGATCAATGCCTGTTTTTTTCATCAGCATTGGATACTTTGGAGCCTGGGGAAGACCTGTCTTATTCTCTGCCATCCCCAGTACGAGGTCGGCATTAAGGAGCTGGTTATTGAGTTTTTAATTCTTCACTATAGGACAGCATTTAGCAAGTAGATTAGACTCAGAGAAAGGATCTGAAAATAAACCGTAGAAATCCAGTGAGGAACTGCAGCCAGAACTGGGGCGCTGCCTCAACTAATAATAATACAAGCCATTTATGACCATTAACTAAATGCCACCTGCTATGCCAAGCCTTGCCCAGGCTGTCTCTTTTCTTGGACAAGTGACTTGGCCACGGTCACACAGCTAGTAAGGCCCAAGGCAGGACTCAGGCCTCTTGGAGGAACTTGCACCCACAACCTCTTGAAACCATGCTTCCAGGAACTGTATCCTAGCCTGCCTGTCACTGAGGGACTGTTGGACCGAGAAAGTGACCTACTTGAGCCCTGAGTTCCTAAGGTGGCAGCAGGATCAGTGAGAGGCCAGGGAAGGAGATTTTAGTTTTGGTTGTCGTAAGACCTTTCAAGCATGGGGACTGTCTGGTGGGGAGGGAGCACATGAGCCCTGGCCTCACAGGTCTGCCTCAGGGACTGAGTCCGGGTGCCTCTTGAAGTCCAGACAAAGCTGAGTGCAGGGAAGTGGGGCAGAGGTCCCCCTCCCTGCCTGCCCCATCTCAGCTGGGCCCAGGCTGAGGGTAGGAAGGGGGTTCTAGGGAAAGGGGAAGGTAGAGCTGCCCAGGCAGAGGTCATCGGAGGGGCAGGGGGAGGAGGGCCAGAGGGCCTGGCCTTCCCAAGCTTCTGGGAGGGAGCTGGGCTCTAGGTTCCCTCTCAGGCTGAGCTCTGAGATCTGAGAAACAAAAGCATCTGAACTGGACACCTTGGGCAGATGGGGCAGACATCAGGGCTCCAAAGAAGCTCTGTCTTCTAGGGAAGACTCTTAAGGTCTGAAGGCCAGGAGTTCTGGATTCCAGCTCCTCTGCTGTGTGTCCTTGGGCAAGCTCCTTCCATCTCTGGACATCAGTCTCCTGATCTGCTGAATGGAGGTTTGGGTTCAATGACTTTAGACCTCTTTTAGAGTCCGGAAGCAAAGGGCTTGGTAGGTTGGAGAGGGAAATGGACGCCAGGTCAGGATGTGTCCTGGTGGTGTCTGTCCAGGGGCTTTCAGCCTAGTTCCTCCTCACCCCACTCCCCGCTTGTCCTCTGCTGCCGTGCAGCCCACAGCCTCCTCTTCTCCTTTTCTATTTTCAGACATCCCAGAGTTCTGAGGAAGGCCCAGTGGCGCCTGCCAGGAGCTCTGAGCTGCTGACAGAGGTGTCTCTGGAGTGAAGGGGTGTGCTCAGCTGCTCCAGAGAAGATAGTGGGAGCCTCACTCTGGGCTGGGGAGAGGGTCGGGTGAATGCCACAGGAGCTGTGAGAGGACACTCCAGCCTGGACCTGGCCCAGCCCCCAGGGGACACTGCTTCCTGCTAGAGCCTGGCGTGCCCAGGAGGCTGGCAGTGGGTGGGGCGGGAGGAATGCAGTCCGGGCCCTCAGCCTGCAGACTCACCCTGACCAAGACAGTCTTGGGGAGCCTGTGGCCAAGGGCTCAATGGCTGGCTTATGGATTCAGTCTGTTAAAACTCTAACCCTGTCCCTCCCAGGGAGCTGGCATGGGTGCCATGCTGGAGGTCAAACCCCTCTTGCCTCTGCTCCCCTGGCTAGGAGGGCTTCCCTCTGTGCTCTAGAACGGTGCCTGGGTTTTGATTAGTCGTAGATGACTCTCACCAAAGGGCCCCGAACGCTTCCTGTCTCCTTTCCTTCCACCCTTCAGAGAACATATTTTATGGGGTAGGGAGAGAGAGAGAGAGAGAGAGAGAGAGAGAGAGAGAGAGAGAAACACTAGAGATTAGGAGGTTCAGTGGCCCTGCTCTGAGATGACGTGGCAAGACTGATGCTGTTCCCTTCATAGACATGACTTGTAGCAGACACTATAGTTCTGCCACTTCATGTTAAGTTAGGCTGGTACCCAAATTTCCCTCTAGGTTCAGAGTCTGGGGTTGCTAAAGTTAGGGTCTCAATTTTATTCCACTAACCCCAAAATGGCCATGGGCAACCCCTTTCAGTCTGTGATTCTGTTTCCTCACCCAGAAGATCGGCTTACATTCCCCTCCAGCTCGGGTGTGCGTGAAGCTGTTTTCCCGGCTGGGTCAGTTGTCTCAGCTCCTGGGTTCGGGAAGTCTCAGGCCTAGTTCAGCAGACTCTTAGTGGTTCTCAGGCAGCCTGTGGTGACCTGCTGTTCCCCTGGCGAGGAAGGATGGAGGGAATGGAGGGATGGAGGCATCTTTGTTCAGTAGAAACAACTCCTCAGCCAAAGCTTGAAATATGAAGCAGATTGTGCCGGAAATAAGGACAGGGACAGAGAGGGAAGAGAAGAGTCAACTTGAAAGAGACGGCAATACAAAGATACTGAAAGAGGAAGAGAGGGCGCAGGACAGAGTCGAAGACTCAGGGACACACAGAGGCAGAAGCAGATATGATGAGGGGGAGGGGAAAGAGAGGCCAAAGCTGAGTTAAAGGCAGGAAAAGAAAAGGAGGACAGAGAAGGTAGAACAGGGTGGTTGGGGCAGAAGGTCTGGGACAGAGCGTTCTGTTTTCTATGGGTAAAGCCAGATTCTACTTTCCCCCCCCCGCAAGGCATCCAGGTCAGGTTGTCCCTCTTCTGTCCATCAAACCTCCTTCGGGATTGGATCTCTCCTTATCCCCTAATCTCTTATCTCCTGCAGATCTTACCTTCCTGGGGGTAGCATTTGCAGAGGTGAGAGTCCTCACAGGCCTGAGGTTTCATGGCCTTGGGACTTCATTAAAGGGTACTGGTAAATGGTAAAGTCAAGGACAAACTGTATGGGGATATGGTCAGGGTTGGAGAACTTCACAGGGATGTGTTACACCAGTGTCAACAGCTGGTGTAATGGAACCCAGGTTGGTATGTCCTTTTATGCTAAGACAATGGAAGAAGACCAAAAGGACACCAATGGGCAAAGGAGCAAAGGAGGTGAGAGGGGGTGAGAGGAAAGGGTGGACTGGGAGAAAGAGAGAGAGAGAGAGAGAGAGAGAGAGAGAGAGGACATCAGAGGAGACTGGAGTGAAGGCAAGGTGGACTGAAGAGTTGGAGAAGAGGTGAGAAGAGGGAGTGGGAAGCCCATAGACACCATGCTAATGGAGCCCAACAGTGGAACCCACAGCCTCAGCTAGGCAACAGCAAGGCCAGGCTCTGGTGAATGGATCTCTAGCATTTGGAAATTGGGATCCTTCTGGAGATCTGGGAAGGTGAGTCCTTGTAAGGTTTCCAAGGCTCCCTCCCTTATCCTTTGTCTCACCCCTTTGTCTGAGAGCTCCTTGAGAGAAGAGGTCTCCAGTGGCCAAGGCTGGAGGTTGGCCAAGATGCCATCTTATGAGTATCAGATGGGCGGAGTAGAACGGAAAGGAAGCACAGAACAGTGAGGTCGTTCATGTGTGCTGGGTGTTGGATGCCCACAGGAGATATCCAGATCCTGTCCAGAGGGTGGCGTGAGGGAGGGGTTCAGTTTTGGGGTTCTGGGATGCCCACAGAGCCAGTGCTCTTCTCCTCAAAGAGTGGGCGGCTGTGGCAGGCAGCTGACCAGTCCTTGCTCACCACCCAGTTCTTTCTTGTGGTCTTGTGGTCCTGGCTAATGGCTGGGCTTCCTTCCCCCATGCCTCAGTGACACACACACCCCACATCCCACTGGGCAGCCCCATATTGGATGGAGGGGAGATTGGCTTCTCACACTGTGGGGTCAGGATGGGCCTTTCTTGTCAAGGGGATCTGAGCAGCTCTTGCACACACTTGTTCATTCCTGGCTTTAACAAATGTATATTTGCAAAGGATGGAAAATGCAGAGAAGTAAAAAAAAATTTAAAAAAACATAGAATTTAAAAGCTGAAATAAAATCTCTGTAAACTGCAAAAAAAAAAAAAAAGAAAGAAAGAAAGAAAAAGGAAAATGCAGAGAAGTCAGTCTAAAATTCTGAAGCTGCAGTTAAGTAACTAGAAGACTCTTGTGTCAACTCACCTCTCTCTGCCTGAGTTTGGTCATCTGTACAATGGGCACAACATTCTCTCACAGGGCGATGAAGAAGATCAAATGAATTTTCAAGTAGAAAAGTGTGTGTGCACGATGATGAAGATCCTAGAGTTTACACACACACACACACACACACACACACACACACACCCATGCACACAGCCACACACACATATAAACACATACACGACAGTCTTTCATTCATTTGCTCATTTATTTCAGCAGATGCTGATGAAACGTGCTTATTAAGCATCAGGCAGCATCCTGAGCATTCTCTGGGAATCGATGCATTCCACGCTCATGACAACGCTACAGAGATGTTGCTAGCTTTGCTCCCATTTTGCAGACATGGAAATGGAGGAACAGAAGGGTCAAATGACTTGCTTCATGCCATGTAGCTAGTAAGTGGTCGAGCTGGCCTTGGTACGAGTCCTGTTTGACCTCAGAGCTTTTCATCCATTTGCTCAACAAATGTTTATTAAATGCTGTCTCTCTGTCAGGTCTTGGGCCCACAGAAAGGAACCAGGCTTGCTCTGGGTGTTTGTGGTTCTTATCTGGGGATGGCAGTATCTTCCTGGGGTGGAGGTTGGATATGCAATTTTTGGTTGTTGCCATGACTGAGCTTACTATGGGCCAGCTCGACTTTCTGTCCTGTGCAGGACGGTCCTTCACAAAATGTCAGTAGCACCCCATTGAGAAAACATTCGAGAAAAGGTTACAGGCTTTGAACTCATTCCAGACCTGGCTTGAGTCCCAGCCCTTCCATTCCAAGAACTGTGTGACTTGGGCAAGTTGCTTCACCTCTCTGAGCCTCAGTTCCCACCTCTGAAAAACATGGTTAGAGACACTATGTATGTGTAGGGCCCAGAAGTACCCAGCATGCCTTGGTTGCTCAGCAAACTCAAACATCCTTTCCTGCTTAAGCAAATGGCAGAAAGTACAGAGAAGTTCAAGCATGGCTTCCAGCATCCCTGCAGAGGAAAATGCTCCAGGAGACTGAAGCAGGCTAGACTCTGGACATGCAGGAGGGCTGTCACCTACATGGACCTTCTCTGTCATCTCATCTAGTCCTAAGATCAAAAACCAGTCAACTTCCCCTACCGACCAGCTCTGAGGCTGCAGGCAAAAGCCACTTCTTTCTGAGCTCTGACTTTCTTGTCTGTCCAGTAGATAAGCAGAGTGCAGTGGACATCAGCTGTTCCTGCCCACTCTGCACCCTTTCCCTCCTCTTTTGATAACTGCACCCCCTTTCTTTAGCAGGGGGAGCCTCCTGCTCCCATTCTCAGTCCCGTGAGCACATATTCTAGGATGAGCAGAATCAGAACATTCTACCTTCCTGGTCACAGCTATTGGTTCAAAGATGGACACTCGAGCAGTAAGAAATGTCCCAGGAACTCTTCCAGAAAAAGATGTTCTATTGTCACAGGGCACTGGGGCCAGAGGACAGTGTAGACGGGAGATGTCTGAGTCCTCAGTAATGCCACTTTGGGAGCACCTGCCTGAGAGTGAAGCCAACAAAGGGAACAGAGGGATGAGGAGAGGGCGAGAGGGAACCTGGTACCTGGATCAGCCATACCTGTCCCCAGATTTTCAGCTTGAGAGACTCCATTTCCTCTTCTTTTGTCAAAATCAGAATGCGGTGTTTGTCATTCTATTGAAAAACACCTGACTTATTCAGGGGCTACCTATTCATAGGTGGAAACACATGAAAAGATTGCTGTACAGATCAAAGGAGAAAATGATGTAAGTAGGATGTTTTCCAAGCTGCATATGGCTAAGTGGCAGTCAGTTATTAACAAGGCGCTAAACAGGGACATGCATTCAATGCCTGTGGTGAATCAGGCCACTTCTATGCTCCAGACAACAGAATTGTACAGCTCTTGCGTGAGAACTGAAGAGCTGCTTGGCAGTGTGAATTCCTGCCCTCTACGTTTTCAATTTGCAGGGTGCAGGTTTTCAAAGAGTAAGGTGCTTTTTGCACTGGGAACAACTGTTTCCTATACAATTTGTTCCAAGGTGGCTCATTTTACAAAAGACTATGGACACAGAGGAAAGATATCTCGTTTTATTCTGAGTCTGATTCTGTCACCTACACGGGACTGGATTCGACTTTCTCTTGAGAACACTTGGCCGAGACTCACTATGGTCCTGCAATTCTCAGACCTCCTTCTAGGACAGGAAAAGGCTGCTCATCTTGAAGTCTGCAGCATCTACTTCTTCCTGAATTTTCCAGAGAAGCCACACATCAGAAACCACAGCCCACACCAGAAAGCGACTCTTTCTGAAGTCTGGTGGACATGGATGGCTGTCTGTCTCCGTCTCCAACTCCTTGTCCCTTGCTGCTGATACCCCAACCAAATTCCATTTCCCAACCTCCTTTGCAGCTGGATGAGGCCATGTGACACAGTTCTGGTGAAAGAGATGTACCTGGTAACTTGCAGGGCTGCCTGTTCCCTCCCCACCCCTCCCTGCTTGGAAGGTGGGTCTGAGGTCAATGTGTGAGGATGCAGAACGTTCTGGGATGATGGAGCAGAAAGATGGAAGGAGCCTGAACTCGGAAGGCATGATGGAACACACCTGGGCTGCTTACCTCTGCACCTTCTGCCACTTGAGAAAAAGAATCCCCTGCCCTTTATAGGTTTAAACTTCTATGGTTGGGAATTTTGGTTATATACAACCAAATTCATTCCTTTTTTTTTTCTCTTCTTGGCAGTGCCAGGAACTGAATTGATGGCCTTGTGCATGTTAGGTGAGCACTCCACCACTGAGTGGAGTGCTCACCTAACATGCACAAAACCTCCAGCTCCCAGATGCGTTCCTGACACAGTAAGCTAGCCCTTGCCTGCAACCATCCCCTCTTAAATTGTTTTTAGGGGTCTAGAACATTTCTTGCCCTCACACCTAGAATCACAGTGACAGAATTAATTATATAATTGTTAATTACAATTATCCCAAATGCCTTCTGGCAGCTAGGAACTGGATTAAATGAATCTCATGCTCACAATGGTCTTAGGAAACAGATACTATTGTTATCCTCATTTTCAGGTGAGGAAACAGAGGCTTAGGAATGACAAAAAACTTGCTTCAAGCTACACAGCTAGAATGCTGAAATCAAGCTCTGAACCCAGGTCTGCCTGAGTCCAAAACCTGCTCCCCACCTTGACCATGTCTAGTTTAACAGACTGATTTAATAAGCAGAGAAACCGAGGTTTGAGAGAGAGACAGAGAGAGAGAGAGAGAGAGAGAAACTTGACAAAGGCGACACTGTGACTTCAGGGGGTCCTGCTATAAGAAGTTAGATGGAACCAACCTAGATGCCCTTTGACAGATGAATGGATAAAGAAACTGTGGTATATATACACAATGGAGTATTATTCAGCCATAAAGAAGAACAATATTGTGGCATTTGCAGATGAATGGATGGAATGGAGAATATCATGCTAAGTGGAATAAGCCAAGCCCAAAAAACCAAAGGCCAAATGATTTCCCTGATAAGTGGATGATGATATATAATGGGGATGGGGAGGTGGGGGGTGAGAGAATAATGGAAGAACTTTGGATTATATAGAGGGAAATGAGAGGGAGGGGAGTATGAAAGATGGTGGAATGAGACAGACATCATTACCCTATGTATACGTATGATTATATGAATGGTGTGAATCTACATCGTGCACAACCATAGAAACGAAAAGATGTACCTCATTTGTGTACAATGAATCAAAATGCGGTGTGTAAAAATAAAAACTAACTAAAAAAAGAAAAACAAAACAGAGTTAGATCTTCTGGGTCTTTGTTCCAGGGCTCTTCTGTGACAACCTGCTGCTTAGCAGGTGATGGGGTTTGAAGTCCAGGCTAACATCTGGGGGCAGCTGGGAGTTTCTGAAGACTCTAAGCAGAGTCAGAAGAGTGTTTCGCATGCCGCGGGAGGGCTCTGGAAACAGCTCCTCTTCGTTTAGCTATGGCAGAAGGAGAGGGAGGAAGGGGCTGACATTTGACAACCCCAGTAACCTCTTGAGCAACTACCATTCCTCAGCCTGACAGTTGCTCTTTCCCTGGGCTCCTCCGTCACAGGCAGCTGGGCCTCTTGATCCCAGGAGCTGATGTCTGATGCTCTGCAGATTACTCTGATGTGGGGAGGGGAAGATAACCAGTGGCGTGAGTACTCAACCACCTCCTGCCAATCCAATGGCAACAGCTGCCTAGTGTTGAGGTCAGTCGGACAGGGGACACCGCAGTGGAAACTCCCCAGATAATCTTGGGGAATCTCCACTTTCCAATCTCTTCCTTGTTTACCTTTCTTCTTGGCCTGATGTCTCCAGGATCTGAGTGTTTGTTTTGAAGATGCAGACTTGAAGATCCAAAAGGACCAGCAACGGGGTGTAGCAGGTAGTCGATGAAGCTTGTGATGTTGAAATCAAACAGACCAGGGCTCAAATCCCAGCTCTACCACCTAGAGCCCATGGCCTTTAGCAAGTCCATTGGTTTTCCTGTTTACACAAATGGAAACCAGAAGAAAATCTACCTCAGGGGACTGTTTTATGAGTTATAAAGGAGATGATGTGCCCAGAGTTCTCAGTATCCTGTAGGCTGCCTGGAAAGTGCTCTAGCTGTGAGCCAATCCCTCCTCACTGCATGGGAAATCTTTGAGGCCTTCGTTTCCCCTTTCACATAAACTAGAGAACTTTCCGTGGAACTCTTCTGCTCAGGAAGGGAATGGAGGGAAGGGGTAGTAAAGAACCCACGGTGAGCTCCCACTGAAGGCTGGGGATGCTCACATAGACCATCTCATGTCATCCTCACAATAACCCGTATGGAGACAGAATTATTAACCCCACTTTACAGATGGGGAAGCTGAGGCCTACAAAGGGCATCTGACTGCTGAAAGTCATAATGAGAACTGGGGATTGGGGCTTGGCGCTGGGATTTAAAGAGTTGCTGGGTTGATTCCAGAGCTCCACCTGACTGTGAACCTGCCTGCAGAGGTGGGGCTGGGTGGGGCTGGGTCCCTGAGTGATTCAGGTAGGAGTCAGCTCTGGATTTCCAAACAGTGGGTGGGGCCCCGCAGCGGGGAGACTTCTCCAGAGGCATTCAAGTCTGAGTCATAGCTGGGGCGGGCAGGAGGGCATGTGATTGGTGTAGGGGCAGGCAGGGGGTTTGCCCAGAGAGAAACCTCACCTTTAGTTACCAATGGGATATGGGGGCGGGGGTCCTGCTGCTGGGCTGGGAGGAGCCTGGGGCTGGCAGAGCTGCACCCGTGGGACTGTTAGAAGTGCGGGCCAATGCCCCCAACAGAGGAAGGCAGGGAAACTGAGGCAGGCGTTGACACTTTCAGGGGTTGTCACAGAAGATGGATGGATTGGTAGTCTCCGTGACGAACCTGGCCCTGGACCCCTCTGTCACTTATAGAAGGTCTACATTTTTTCCTGCATTCAATGATTTGTCTGAGCAACCGATATCACTGGAGGTCTCCTACCTGCCAGATGTCATGCTTGGCCTTGGGGCACTAGAATGACCAGTACACTCAGAGTACAACAAGGAGCAGAGAGGGGCCACACGCTGCTGCTCTGCTGTGATGGGGAAGGCAAAGGAGCTGCCTAGAGGGCAGGGTAGGGAATGTCAGAGGAAGCTTTTGGGGGACACTGGAGCAGACAGTAGAATTCACCCTCCTAGGATCAGCAAACCTCCCTGCTCCTTCAGGCTGTAGAGCTTGGAGTAGAGGGGCTGGGAAAGGCCACCTTGTATAATGGCCCCTCTCCCACAGCTGGGACAAGGGTCAGTTCAGACCTCTCCCCTGTGAATTCAGCCATACACTGGACCCCTCCCATGAGGTGCACCAAATCCAGACTCCATCTAGCCCCGCTGGCTCCCTTCCCTCTCCAGCATCAGGTCAGAAACCTAGGTTCTCTCACCCTCTCTGTCCCCTAAGCTCCAGTGCCAGCTGGTCAGTGAGCCCTGGAACTTTGGCCACCGTTGCACCTCTCCTCCTGTTCCATGCTTCTGTCTGGTCTGTCGCTGGAAGACTGCACTGCACCGTGTCCGCTCTCTGGGCCTCCCCGTCATTGCCTCCATCGTGAGATCTGCAGTGTTGGTCACGGTGAGGGCTCCTTCACTTCCTGCTGGAACTGGACACGTCCTCAGAGACAATCTGATCTGGTCATCCTGTTGTTCAAGTGGGAAACAGAGCCCCAGAGAGGCCCAAAGGCTTGTCTAAGGTTGCAGGATGGAAAAAGTGAGACGTGAACTTAATTCTCCTGATTTGAGGCTCTTCCCCCCTTTCCAGGTGTTTGTTGTTCTGAGTTCAGTTTGCAAGGCTTCAGAGTCAGGTGCTGGCCTGAGACACAGGCATGGCGACTCGCTGGCCCAGAGCACACAGGGAGGGAGGGCCTGGGAGTGAGGGATGGAACCTCAGTCCAGCTCCTCTCCTTTTTACCACCAGAAAATCCACTTTTCTCTGGGCAGTTGGACCCCAAGTCTTCACCTTGACCCCATCACTCTTGCTAATAATCTCATGACTCAGGTCTTCTTTGCCCTGTCTAGGTAGTTACCAAGGGACCTGGACCTGTTGTTGTGGGGAAGGCTAAAGCTGGTTCCAGCACCCTCAGGGCCCCAGTCCCTCCCCAGGTCTGCCCTGGCTTGCTCTGTCACCCCAGGGCAGCTGGCGTGTGTCCCAGCAGAGCATGGGAACAGCTCTGGCAAGGGAGGAGGGGAACCCAGCAGGTCTCACCTCTCTCACCTGGCATGGTTCCCACCTGGCATCCAGAGATGTCTGGGAAATGGCACAAGGATCTCTGGGCCCTCCTGCCAGGCCTCACTGTGGTGCCCGTAGGATGACTGAATGTGCTGGGATAACCGATGAAGAGGACCTGTGGGTGTGCGGACCAGGAGATGTAGTGTGACCTTGGCACTGTCCCTTGCCCCTGCTAGGTTCAGTCTCCCCAGCTGTGAAAAGAGGATCCACATGCTGGGATTCTGTAAAGTGTCCAGCTAGAGCATTGGACTTGGTCAGCCCTGGACTTTGAGTTAGGAGATCTTGAAAGAAAGAAAAGAAAAGAAAAGAAAAGAAAAGAAAAGAAAAGAAAAGAAAAGAAAAGAAAAGAAGGAAGGTAGGTAGGAAGGAAGGAAAGAAAGGGAGGGAAGGAAGGAAGGAGGAAGGAAGGAAAGAAAAGAAGAAAAGACAAGAAAAGAAAGAAAGAAAGACAGAAAGAAAGACAGAAAGATAAAGAAAACTCCTGCTAACTGATCACCTACTGCATGTAAGCTCCGTGGTACTGAATCTTATAAAACCTTATGGAGCCAGACACAGTGGCACATGCCTGTAATCCCAGCAGCTCAGAAGGCTGAGGCAGAAGGATTGCAAGTTCAAAGCCAGCCTCAACAAATGTGAGGTGCTAAGTAACTCAGCGAGACCCTGTCTCTAAGCAAAATACAAAGTAGGGCTGGGTATGTGACTTGGTGGTCGAGTGCCCCTGAGTTCAATCCCTGGCACCCCCCCCCCAAAAAAAAACTTATGGGATGGTTTTGTTGTTATGCCCATTTTATAGATGAGAATACCCAGGACCAGCAATGATAAGTGCCTTGTCCAAGGTGACACAGCCAGTAGGCTGTGAAGGCTGGACTTAAACTCGGGTCTGGATTTGCATACTTGTTCTTTGATTCTTGTGGAGGAGGCAATGCCCAGAGAATGCCTCAGAGGGCAGAGTCCCGCAGGGGGAAGTAAGTCCTCCCTGCTGGACCAGGGACCAGTCGGAGGGGTGGTGAGATTCCCGTCCAGGGAAACACGTGCGGACCAGGCAAGCCGCTTCCAGCCTCTGTTCTGCCTCCAGGCCTTGGCTGCCCTCAGCCTTGCACATGGTCTGTGATGCTCAGTTTCCTATCTACTAAATGGACGCATTTCCGGCACCGACTGGCTTTAAAGGGTCAAGTGCCTTAAGGGTCTCAGGTGAACAAACGCCTTAGTGACAATCATGCAATAATTAATCAAATGTTTTGGCTGGGACTGGAGCAGAGGAAGTCAGGGGCGGCGGCCGAGGTGACAGCTGGAGGGAGGGGTGGGGGCGGAGCCCTGGGCTGGGTGGGGAGGGAGCGGGCCGGGTGGCGGAGCTCCGGGCAGTGCGAGCAACGCACTGGACCCGCCGTCTGCGTCGCGCTCCCGCCGGCTGCCCCGCGCCATGAGCCGTGAGTCCGACCCGGGGGTCCCGGTGCGTCCTCGTGGCCTCCTGACGGAGCCTTGAACTCCAGGCTCAGCCGCTCGTCTCTCTCCTCTGCAGGGAGGAGTATCTCGCCCCGGTTCCCGCTGCTCCTGTTCCTGCTCCTGCTGCCGCCGTCCCGGGTCCTGCCCGTGGACCCTGAGGTGCCCCCACCGGGTAGGCGGCCCCCTCGGTGCCCGCGGGGAGCGCGGGGTGCTGAGCCCCTGGCTTGGTCCAAACCCCTCTTCTCCCCTCCAGCGGGCCCAGCTTCCCCTTTCTGGGCAGCGCCTGGGAAAGCCGAGGGGACCGAGTCTGTTGAGATGGGGACCCCTGGGGATGTGGTGGCGCCTAAGTTGGCGGCTCTTTTCGCGGGACAGGGAATGGCAGACCGGGAATGGTGCCGGCGCGGGGCGGGCAGGGACAGCTCCTCTGCAGACTCCTTACCTGCTCTGGGCCTCAGCTCTGCAAACGCCTCCGCCCCCAAGGAGCCGGCTGTTTCCTGCGGGGGCCTCTTTCGCAGGAAGCGCTGAGGCCGAAGCCGCGGGGCCAACGAGTTCCTTTTCTCCAACTTCTAATTTGCTGGGACTCATCCTTGATTCCCAGCCTGCTGGCAGGGGGCCCCTGAGCCCCTTTGATTTTTATCACCAAGTACTATGGGGAGAGTCAAGTTCTGTGCAGTTCCATCCCTCCCTCCCACAGACCTGAGCCTGGTGAAGGAATTCACTCCTCATCCAGCCAGCCTTCCTCCTCCAGCTTACTGTGTGTGTGTGTGTGTGTGTGTGTGTGTGTGTATCTTTGCACACTCTGAACACAGCTTCCCCCACCACCTGACTGGCCCATCCCTCTCTGAGCTCCCATTTCCATATGTAAAATGGGACCAAGATGGGACAGAAAAGGAGGGGGATAGTCTGTGCTTTCTGCTGTGATGCTTTAGGAACTTGGTGCTCAGAGGAGAGGGGAACGGTTTCTATATGGGCTGGTTTCTGGTTGAGTAGGTGGCACTGGGGAAGCCAAGGAAAGGATGGGGACTACTCTAGGAAAAGATTTAGGTTCAGCAAAAACTAGGTTTGTGTGAAGAAGAGAAGGAGTATGTATTCGGCCAGCAGTTTACACTTTACAAGGGTTTGCTGTGGGCATCGATTTCTCTGGTGCTCACAACAGTCCCACCAGGGAGATGTGATAGGCCCATTCTACAGAAGGGGTCTTGAGGCCCAGAGGTGGTGACCCACTTGTCTGAGACCCCACAGTGAGCTGGCAGAGTGGCAACCTGACCGGGCTGCTTCCACGATTTATTTGGTTAGTCCCCAGATGAGCCCTGCTTTCTCTGAGGCCCCATCTGACCCCATCCAAGCCTCTTTCTTTGTTGCCTATGCCTCTCTTGTGGGGGAGGAGATGGAATCCATCTTGGGGGGCAAGGCTGTGCCAGAGGATCCATAATACTCAAGTTTATCCCTGACCACCCCTGGATTTCCCTTGGTATTGGGTTCCTTGCTGGGATAGGGCATGAACTGTGACCCAAGCTGCACAAGCAGCCAGTCTGAGCCATCAATCAATCTATCTAAACTTTTCTACTTTTTAATCCTAAGCGCCTAAATAGAATCGCTTCATTCATTCCCGAGGGCTTACTTTTGTCAGTCTTTGGCTGAGGCTGGGAGACAGGCTGGAGGAGCTAACAGTCTGATGGTGGAGACAAAGGCTGATGCCAGATCATTATCCAGGGAATCAAGAGCCAAGATTTAGGAATGCAAAAGGGGTGGGGCTTAAGAGCTCAGTGGGGGGAGTAGCTGCACCTCAGTGTGAGGAATTGAGGGAGGCTTCTGGGAGGAGGTGACATTTGAAATGGACCTTGGTGGGAGAAACACCAAGACTTCATGGTGAAGCATTACAAAGGTTTTTCTGATATGAGCCAAGGTGCAAGGATCTAAGCAGTGAGAGGTGGACAAGAGAATAGGGAGCCATAGGACGTGAGGCAGGGGCTGGATGACCAGGGCCTTCAAATGCAGGGTGAGAAGTTGGGACTTGGGCTGATGGTCATTGGGAGTAAGAGGAGGAGGATGGATGGATGACTTGAGGCAGGACTGGAGGCCCAGGAACCCAGACAGGAGGCAAGGAAACCCAGCAGGGATCAAGGAAAGGATGCATGGCAGGTGGGGTGCAGGAGAGAAGGTTGGATGCTGAATCTGTGAGTAAACTGAAGCCCAAGCTACCTGGGCACCTGCCCCAGGAAGCTGAAGTCTGTGGTTTTATTCCCCCAGAGGGGGATCAAAGGAGACAAGAAATGAGAAGACAAGCTGCAGACTCACCTGAGAGGGCAGGTGGCCAGAGGGAGTGTGGCTCCTGCTCTCTGTGGGGGAAGAGATGGGGTCCAGCTTGGGGGACAGTCCGTGCCAGGGGATTTGTAATACTCAATTTTATTCCCTCCAGCTCCTGGGTTTGGCTTTGTGCCCTCTTCCTAGGTAGGGAGAGATAGGGCATGACCTGAGACTAGAGCTGTGTGTGAGGTGGAACAGCCCAGGGCCAACTAACCCTGGCAGGTGGGGTGGGGACCCAGCCTGTGCTGAGGCCTCCCTCTGCCTGCAGCCTGCTGCCTCCAATCTCCAGTACCAGCTGGTCCTGTGGGTGGGGAGGGGCTTCCTGTCTAGTGGGGCTTCTCCAGCTATTGGCTAGGCTGTGAGGGCCTTGATCTGCCTGCCCAGCTAGGTGCAGGGCCTGGGCCCAGGTCTGGCTAGTCAGGGCCTTTTTTTCCTCTTTGACTGCCAGGCTCTGGAGTTTCTCTAAATATTATTCTTAGGGGATTTGGGTGCAGCCTCTTCTCTTGCTGCCTGCCGCCTCCACATCCTGGAGGACTTGGTGTTCCCTGGCTGTGCCTGTCTCCTAGTCACGCTCAGCCCTGTGTCCAGAGCCCAACTCCTGGGTTGGGGGACAGTTTCTTGCCTAAATCCTTGGAAGGGCTCTTGAGCCAGGTGGCCCTGGACAGTGGTTGGCCATGGGAACATGGCCTGGCGGCTTGGCCTCCAGGTCTGTGTGTGGTATGGGCAGCCTGGGTCATTCCAGCCTCAGGGTCTCAGCACTCAGCCAGAGCAGGTTGTAGGACTCTGCTGACAGGACAGGGGAATGACATTGCTGACATTGATGAGAGTGATGGAGAGGGATAGACTGACTCCACCTAGAAGGGGCGGGCAGGATGTCAGGGAAGCCTGCCTTTGAGCTGCCTGCTCTATCACCTCAATGGAGTAGGAAAGGAAAACAAGGCCCTGGGAGTTGAGGGCCTTACCCAAGGACACACAGCCAGCAGAAGTAGTCACTTTCTACTTTACCTTTCCTGTGTACCTATGTGGTACACCTGGCCTGTGCTGGGTGAGGGAGATTCCAGGTGAAATAGACCCAGTGCTTGTACCTCCCCACTTGGAGATCTTGGTGGAGGGGTGTCCTCTACTGAGCACAGAACTGGATTGGAATGAAAACGTGCAGGATTGAAGCTAGACTGAAGGAAGCCTTCCTGTATGAATAGGTCCTGGAGGTCTGGTTGCAGTAGGAGGTGGCGATCCCTGGGGTCCTGGTTTCATCCTTCAGGATTGTCAAGGTTTACCTCGAAGGAACAGTGACCAACCTACCTCACCAGTGGCCATTCCCAGCTTGTGCATCAAAGTGACTTTCCTTTCCTTCCTTCCCCCAAATCTAGACCTGGGCACCTCTAGGAGGGGGAGGAGAGGTAGGGGAAGTGAAGGGGCTTCAAGCCTTGGCTTTGCAACTTGGAAGCGATGGGGCTCCAGCGGTCTTCGTCCTCCTCTGGGCCTGTGTTCCTCATTGTGCAATGGGGAGGCCTCCGACCCTCCTGGGAGTGCTGGGAAGATAAATGGGTGGTAGGAATGTAAGGTCATAGACTTGGTCAGCTACAGCCCTTGCTTCCCAGCCCCATCGTGACAGTCCAGCTGTGGTCAAGCTGCTCCAGTCTCCTCTGGGCCCACCCTGACACCCTGGGGCTCCAGGGCTGTTGTCTGCACTGGGGAGGAGTTTTCGTGCCCTGGGGAAGCTGGTGTTTATGAAAACAGATTGGGGAGGAGGAAGGAGAGCTGGGATGGGGAGGGAGGGGCCCTCTTGGCAGGGGGGCCCATGGTGTGGGCAGCAGCTGAAGGCCCTGAGCTCCCAGCTGGAGCAGAACTGGGGGCACCGCAGGAGGCCTTGCCTCTAGCCTCAGAGGGTGGGCTTCCAGGGCAAGGGCTAACCTGGGAGTGGTCATTCTCCTTTCGCCTTTTATTAATTCCACAGACATTTGTTAAGCTCTGGACACCACATCTGGTTCCCTGAGTGGCTGGGTCTCCCTAAGTCCTGGGCTGAGCCCAGGCTGTGTGCCCAGCCTGGGTGGGGAGGAGGACATTGGGGAAGGTGTGGCCCCCTCTCTTGGAAGCTTTTGGTGGAGACCAGCCAGGAGGAGAGAGACTAGGAGTCAGAGTGGAGACACTGGGGACAACTTTGGGGGGCAGGGTGGAGGCTTAGAAGGAGGGAGGAGACTGCTGAAGGAGGAGCACAACCTGGATGAGGGTGGAGGAGCCTTTGGGCTTTGGATGGTGGGGGAGAGGCTTCAGCAGCAGGCTTGAGCTTCAGGGCCCTGCTGCCATGGAGATGGGGACCTGGAGTCCAGGGAGGTGTGGCCTTAGCCCTCGTGCCCCCTGAGTGGAGGGACTGGACCTCTGGTGCTAGAAGGCCTTGTACAGGGTTGGGAGCTGGGCAGTGGGGAACTCCAGGGGCTCCTGGCAGGTAAACTGGGCAGGAGGGATCAAGGAGGAGAATCCCAGCAGGGGAGAGGGACCAGCTCCCGGAGCCAGCCGGAGCACTGGTCCTGAGCCCCTTTGGCCTTTGGGCCTGTGGCCATGCGAGGGGGAGGCCTGGGTCCTGCCAGGCCCCTTCCCTGGGTTCTGCCTGCCAGGTCTGCCTGTGGCAGCCTGATAAGGCCTTTCTGTCCAGCCTTCTTCCCCTTGGCCTCTCCCTCCTACACCCCTGCTGGCCACACGGATGCCATTGTGAGGCTGTGGGGCGTCACTAGCGCTTAAGCAAAACGTTTTGCATGAGTCTTGCTATTTTTTTCTTGTGTGTGTATGCGGGGGGAGCAGGTCGAAACTGCTGTCCAGGCTAAACCCCATGCTGTGATGAGAGGGCATGGAGACTGGAGGGCCAGGGCTTGCCCAGGGTGTGCCCTCTGACCCTGGCACCCTGAGCTGACTGAACGTTTCATGCCAGTTTTTCCCACCTTTTGCTACCTTCTTGGCGCCCAGTGTTCAGTTGCACAAAGAGCAAGAGTTCCTTGTACCATTGGCTCCAAGCCCAGATTAAGAAGTGTCTGCAGAAAGGATTCTGGTATTTTCTGCACCAGACCAGGAAAGGAGCCTCCTGCCAGGAGCCAGGAGTCCTGGGTCTGCCTGGCTCTGCTGTGTGTCCTTGACCAAGTCTCTGCGTTTCCCTGAGCCTTGGTTTTCCCTGGGGGTGGGGGTGAGTGGACCCCCTGCATAAACCTCAGGAGTCTAACTTTGCCGCTAAAGAATCACTGAGGTGGGGCAGGCTTGAGCGAGGTGGGGTGGGCGGCCAGAGGGATCTGGGTTAGACGCAGGGAGGGACTTGGGGGTTTCTCCTGGAGGAAGTAGGCTGCTTTACAGAGCTCCACTCGCCCTCTTAGGAGACATTGCTGGCCATGTCTCTCCTGTTCGCTTGGCCCATGACCTTCCTTGGGATCTTAGAGTGCAGACAGGACCCTCGCTTACGTCAAGTGTGGACCTCTCAGGAATGGGGGCTGAGGCATTTGGGACCTTGGAGTTCCCTTCTCTCTCCAACCCACACTCTGTCCCCAGGGTTCTGAAAACTTCCTTCCTTGGACTTGACTGTCCAGCCAGAGGGGGTGGCGGGAGTGAAGGCAGCTGGTCTGGTATGACCATTGTCTCCCGTCCTCTCTGGCTTTCCCTTTTTCTGGACTCAGTTTCCTCTTCTGCAAAGTGGGCTTTATGATGGCAGATCTCATTTTTCTAGTGTCCAGGTGCTCAGAACTTGGGGGCTAATCTGGGAGAACACACCATTTGTCCCCTTTCTGAACCCTAAAAGCCCTGCCCTCGGTGCTGGGCTCTGACTCGGCAGGAAGGGAGTGCTCCCTGAGCCTGCGGCCACCGCCTCTTATCAGCTGTTTCCTGGCCTTCGCAACAAAGCGGGGTGCTGGATTCCTCCTCTGCCTGACTTTGGTGGCTGCAGGGAGGAAGGGGGACTCCCCCTGGGGACCCAGTGTGGGCTAGAACTGGGCCTGGGAATGGCAGAGTGGAATTTATGCTCCTGGTTGTGGGAACTGGGTGCAGGGGGCAGCCTTAGGGGAAGCTTGGCGTCCAGAGAGAGGGGCTACCCAGCAACTCAGGACCAAGCTGCAACCAGAGTCCATTCTTCGGACCCCTCCTCCCCCATCAGGGACTGGCTGGGTCAGGAGACCCTCGCGTGGCCTCTGACGTGTGTTTCTCACCCACAGTGAACCCCTGTTGTTACTATCCGTGTCAGAACCAGGGCGTCTGTGTCCGCTTCGGCCTTGACCGCTACCAGTGCGACTGTACCCGCACGGGCTACTCCGGCCCCAACTGCACTGTCCGTGAGCCAGGACCCCCAACCCTCCCCTCCTCAGCCTTCCTGTGCCCCTGGACCCTCCTCCCAGACCCACTTCCTGCCCTCGTCTCTGTCCATGGCCACCTTCTCCCTTACCAGGCTCTCCCCTCTCCCTGGCCTGGCTCTTGCTCCAAGAGCTCTTGTTCCCAGTCTGCCCACACTCCTTGGTTTGGGGCTCTGTGGGAATTCTTTGCCATATTCCCTGGCCATGGCCCCTGTCCTCACATCCGGTTTTGGCTCTGTCACGTCTCCATCCTTACCCTTGTCCCACCAGAACTACTCTGTTCCCTCCTGGCCCTCATTCCCAGTCCTCATCTTCCTCCCTGGCTACTTCTGGTCCTGCCAGGAGTGCCAACTGAGTGGCTCCCACCCTGCTGCAGCTGAACTCTGGACCTGGCTCCGGAATTCCTTGCGGCCCAGCCCCAGTTTTGTCCACTTCCTGCTCACGCACGGGCGCTGGTTCTGGGAGTTTGTCAATGCTACCTTCATCCGAGACATGCTCATGCGCCTGGTACTCACAGGTGGGTGTGGGGCAGGGCCCCCCCAATTGGGGGAGCAAGAACTCCTGCCAGTTCTTGGGATTCTTGGCATCTGATAAAGGTAGCAGGTGGGGAGACTCTACAATGCCAGATAAAACAAACCCCAACCCAAGAGGAGGAGGGAAGTGAGGTACAGCGGGGACGGGAACACTGTTGTCACCATTATTTCCACTCTGCAGTGCGGTCCAACCTCATCCCCAGCCCTCCCACGTACAACATAGCGCACAACTACATCAGCTGGGAGTCCTTCTCCAATGTGAGCTATTACACTCGAATTCTGCCCTCTGTGCCCCAAGACTGCCCAACGCCCATGGGGACCAAAGGTAATGGGAGGGGGCGAGGAGCTGGGCTGGGGGATTGTAGGAGGTGCTCAGTTCTCCTTGATGGGAAAATGGAGGTAGAAGAGCAATTATTGAGCCATCTCACCGAAGGGTAGACCAAGACAAGACAGCTGACGTGTCCAGAACCAGAGATGAGGACAGGAAAGGACAGCAAAGGGTCATGCCTGAGGTCACCTAGAAAGTCAGAGGCAGTGAGAGACTCATGGTTCCATATTTCCAGGGTACCTCTCTGCCTGAACCTTATCTACTGATGAGGGGATTCTGCTGGGGTTGGGGTGACTTGATGATGAAGTGTGGGAAGGAGTGAGTGGTGTGCTGTGCATTGGATCCTAGCTCTGTGTTGGTTCTTGACTAGTGTAAATCATTTCCCATGCTTTCCAGGGTAGTACACAAATCAGGTTATGGTTTTTCTTTAGTTGCCCAAGACCCACTTGGCCTCATTGGCAGGGATCTTCCTCCTAAGACCTTCTTCTCACTCCACCCTTAATTATCCAGAAGCCTGGGGATTACTCAGTTCAGAGTTATTCAGTTCAGTACAGCTTCACAAACAAGAGGACAAGAGAGGCTCATCAGTCCACCACTGCTGTTGCTCCAGTTCCCACCACATGGTGTCGCTGCTGAAGCTGGTTCTGTGCAGCCCGGTGGTTGTACTTTTGCAGGTTTCAAATCTTGCATATGTATTGAAATCCTTGCTTGGGTCTCTACGGCTTTCACTACTCTGTGGCTTTCACTTATATGGTTAGCTACTATTTCCAAAGCATAACTAGTTCTGCTAGCATAGCTGGGTCTCGGCAGCGCTGCTGGAATCAATTTTTGCCCAGTGTCAGAGAGTGATGATTCCAAATTGTGAGGCATGGATCGCACTCCCTCTAACTTTCCTTTTGGTGAATTTCCTTTGGGGTACTTGGTATCCCTTTCTGTCAGAGGAATACAGCTGACCATGTCAATTCAGAGTTTCCATTTTCTGGAATCTTCAGCATTGGGTCTTACCTGAGGTATGATGAAGGGACACCTTTATCAGAACATGAAAAGTCTATTATTCCTTTCTGTGAAGGGATTTGGTGCCAACTTATAATTAAGGACTCTCAATATGTATTCTCATAATGACAGGCACTGCTTCATGATGATTTTTTTAAGCCTCAGACAGAAAGACTGGCATCATTTAAAATAGGTTGGCAAACTACAGTCTGCAGGTCAAATCCTGCCCACCCTCTGTTTTTGTAAATAAAGTTTTATTGGAACACAGTCACGTTCATTCGTTTGTGTGTTGTCTATGGCTACTTCCCTGCTATTAAACTGAATAGATGAGACAGAGACCATATGGTCTGCGGAGCCTGAAATATTTACTACCTGACTTTTTAAAAAAAAATTTGCTGACCGTTGGTCAAAAAGATTCAACTTCACTAGTTTTCTGTCATGATTATGTCATCTCAGACAGTTCCTCAAATCTGCTTACAAAATAGGTATCATCTGCCCTATTTTACAGATGAAGAAATTGAAGTTCAGAGAAATGAGATGATTTATCTATGCTCACACAGCAAATGGCATTGCCAGTTGCAAACACACGCTATCGTGCTCCAGGGCCAGGAATCGGAGGTCTTTTTTGTGTGTGTATTATTAATTTTTCATTATGGAAAAATTGCAAATATACACAAAAGTCAGCAAAAACCAAAGAGAAGTATAATGAACTATGTTCCCACTTCCTAGTTTCAATACTTAACAGCTTTCCAATTATATGTCATCTATTCCCTCTTGGTTGTCATTGAAGTATTTCATTTTTGTTTAAAGCAAATTCCAAATATCACCCATATATACTTCTAGGCCTTTTGGTAGAGAGGATACGGAGACTACTGCGGGTGGGGAGGTGGTCCAGAGGAGGCTGCTCTGGGTGTCCTGCTTGGGTCAGTTTGCCTGGTGAGCCCAGAAGTCCCTAGGTCAGGAAGACCCAGATGGGATCCAGGCAGCTATATTTCCTACCTCTGCAACCAGGGAAGAAGCAGCTGCCAGATGCCCAGCTCCTGGGCCGCCGCTTCCTGCTCAGGAGGAAGTTTATCCCTGACCCTCAAGGCACCAACCTCATGTTTGCCTTCTTTGCACAACACTTCACCCATCAGTTCTTCAAAACTTCTGGAAAAATGGGACCTGGCTTCACCAAGGCCTTGGGTCATGGGGTGAGTATGTAGGAGGGACTCAGGACTGCTGTGGACCTTACCTGGCACATGCAGGTCATTACTGGTAAGGCAGGACCCAGGTGATGCGAGTGGACCTCTCTCTGTCCTCAGGTAGACCTGGGCCACATTTATGGAGACAATCTGGAACGCCAGTATCACCTGCGGCTCTTTAAGGATGGGAAACTCAAGTACCAGGTAGTGCTGGGCCTGGGGGAGGGGCAGGGGAAGGGTCTCCCATGGTCTTCCTGGGACAGGTTGCTGAGAGGAAGGGCTGAGTCATCTCCTGAGAGGGCCAGCCCGGGGAGCTGGAGATGTGTGCCAGGAGGAGAGACAGTAAGTAAACCCTGGGAGGGAGTATGCCAGTCACAAGAACCAGATGAGGATTGTTCATGACATCCTATGTCCTCCTAGGAAGGGTTGATTGTCCATCTCATTGGGAGGTGGACATTTGTCATCTGCATTTATTCATTTAATCATTCCACAATATTAATTTGGCACCATGATGTGCCTTGAATAAGTGGTTGAGCAGTGACCATCACAGTTATGGGCCCTGTCCTCAAGGAACCTGTCAGGGGCCACATACATAAATGCTAGGAGGTGAGTTCCATGAGGATTTCTTGTCTAACCAGCACCATCCAACAGGCACATAATGTGACCCACATATGTAATTTAAATTTTCTAGTTGACCCAGTAAAAAAAAGCAGGTGTAATAGATTTTAATAATATATTTTACTTGCTATGGTATACCTGAATGTTATCATTTCAACATGTAACCAATACAAAAATTATTAATAAAGTTCTCAGCCAGGCACAGTAGTACACATTTGTAATCTTAGGTAGTTGGGAGGCTGAGGCAGGAGGATTGCAAGATCGAGGTCATCCTAGGCAATGTAGGAGTGCCTGTCTCAAAATAAAATTTAAAAAAAGGGCTGGGGATGTAGCAGTGGCAGAGTCCTTGCCTAGCCTGCATGAAGCCCTGGGTTCAACTTCCAGTATTGAAAAAAAAAAGAAAAACTCACATTACTCTTTTCAAACTAAATCTTATAAAATCTGATGTATGTAGAATACTTGATGTGTGTTGTATACTTGAAAAATATTTTAGTTTGGATGCTAAATTTTCACTGGTAATATTTGTATTTAGATTTCATAAAATTTATAGTTGACAAAGTAGATTCACATGCCCAAGTTGTTCTCAACATACCTAAAGGTTTTTAAAATAGTGGAAGTATCAGTTTTAAAATTCAAATCATTTTTTTTTAGTTGTAGATGGACACAATGCCTTTATTTTATTTACTTTTTTTTTTTTGGAACCAGGGATTGAACTCAGGGACACTCGGCCACTGAAACAGGTCCCCAGCCCTATTTTGTATTTTATTTAGAGACAGGGTCTCAGTGAGTTGCTTAGGGCCTCACTAAGTTGCTGAGGCTGGCTTTGAACTTGCGATCCTCCTGGCTCAGCTTCCTGAGTCGCTTGGATTACAGGTGTGCCCCACCGCCCAGTTTACTTGTTTTATATGCTGCTGAGGATTAAACCCAGTGCCTCACAACTGCTTGGCAAGCACTCTACCACTGAGCCACAACCCCAGTCCCTAAAATTTAAATCTCAGTCCAGTAACATCTAAACAAAATTTAAATCAAATTCAATTCTTCACTCACACTAGCCACATTTCTAGTACCTAAGATCTGCACACGGCCAGTGGTTACCATATTGAATTGTGCAAACCTAAATGAGCAAAAATCAAAACAAAGTTCACCACTGACTCTTTTGGGCTAAGAACAGTAATTGGCAGGTAGTACTTCATCAGTGTGTATTTACTGAATAAATGAATGAAGAAACTGCCATGTAACTATTGACACTGGTGACAGCTGCCACTAAGGAGAAGCTGTGGGTGCTACTCGTGTCCAGAGGCTGGGAAGGGTTCCTTCCCTAGGAAGTTAGGGATAAAAAGAGAGTTGCATGAAAAAGGAGAGATTAGGGAGGCCAAGAAGGGGTGAGGGCTTTCCTGGTAGAGGGTTTAGTTTGTGCAAAGGCTTGGAGGCAGGAAGCAGCCTGGGGGACTTGGAGGGAGTGTAAGGAGGGGCGTGTTTGCTGAGCGGGTGGTCAAATGTAAGAAAGATTCCAAATGTCAAAGTCTTCAGGGGGCGGTACTAAGGCTTTCTGATTTCTAAGATTAGAGAGAGGACTTGGAAGGGTTTCAAGCCTGGGAGGGATATTAGATGTGAGTCTTTTAAAGCAGTGCGGGCTGCTGGGTAGAGAATGGACTACCTGGGGCGAAGAGTGGACCGAAGGAGCCTACTTAGGCAGTGGAGTCCGGGAGGAAGATGAGGGCGGGTTGGGCAAGGGCGGAGGTAGTAGAGATGGAGACAGGCGACGGTTTTGAGAGAGGTTCAGGAGGTAGAACTGACAGCCTTGGTCAAGGAGGACAGGCAGCTGGAGCGCGGGGGTGCCGGCTTGGGCGCTGCGGGTGCCCTGCCCCCAGGTCGTCAGGCAGCCCCCTCCCACAGGTGCTGGACGGGGAGGTGTACCCGCCATCGGTGGAGCAGGCGCAGGTGTTGATGCACTACCCACGGGGCATCCCGCCCCAAAACCAGATGGCGGTGGGCCAGGAGGTGTTTGGGCTGCTTCCCGGGCTCATGCTGTACGCCACGCTCTGGCTGCGCGAGCACAACCGCGTGTGTGACCTGCTGAAAGCCGAGCACCCCACCTGGGATGACGAACAGCTCTTCCAGACCACTCGCCTCATCCTCATAGGTGAGGGCTTGGAACAAGCCCTGCCCAGAATGGCCACCTGCTTAGTCCTGAGAAACGGGTGGGGTTTGAATCCTGGCTCTTCTGCCCTGCCAGGAGAGGGTCAGCAGGCCTTCCAGGTCTATGAGCCTCAGTCCTGGAATCAGCCTGGGGGCTGATGATGGTTGTAAGGATTTGCTGAGTTGATGAATGGGATGCACCTAGTAGGTCTGCAGAGAACAGATGACTGTGATGTTTGATGAGCTGAGTGACATACAGCACATTTGATTAGCCACCCCGAATCTCAGCTTTCCCTTGTTCTGCACCCAGATGCACACTTGGCATCCCCAGCACCTACAGGGTCAAACCCCTGCTTGCCCAGCCTTCAGGATCCTCCTGTTTCCTGCCCTGCGTGTGTCTGCCTCTCTGGAGTTTGGCAGCTTCTAGGTGACTCAGGGACAGGATATTTTTGTGTCCCCTACGGGGGCGAGTCTGCAACCTAAAATGTCAGATGGCTTCTTGCCTGGGAGCTTAGCTCCTCACACTCCTGTCCAGACCATGGTCTCTCTGAGTCACCAGTAGCCAGTTCTCTGGCCCCACTTCTGGGCACTACTAGGCATGACTAGTCCCAATTATAGTGCCTAATTCAGTGGGGCCTGGAAGAGCCAGCATAGAGGACAAGAATAGCCTGAAGAGGGTGGAAGGGCTGATTCTAAAGTCCCAGCCCTGCAGAGACCTTGACCAGAGAGGGCAAGGGTAAGGCTGAAGGCTGCTCGTCAGGCTAGCTGGTTATGAAGACCAAAGGCAGGAATCCTAGGGTACTGCACATCCAATGCTTCATTTAACAGCACAACAACTGTTTGAACCAGGTATGAGTACATTTGTGAAAATTAAGATTCAGAGAGGTTAAGTGAATTTTCCAAGGCCACTCAGCAGAGGGAGACTTGAATTAGGTCTGAGTCAATGAATATTGGTTACACTGATACAGAAAATGAGATTGAGAGAGATTAACAATCTTGGCCTAATTTCCTGTGCCTACAAATCGTGAAGCTAAGATTTGGACCCAGATCTGCTCATTCCAAATTTTGTGTAATCTGTGTAATGGTTAATTGGTCAAAATATCAGTTTCTTTTACTATCAAGTTGGTCAGTTTTCATTTGTTATGGAATGTTCAATTTGCTTCTTCCCTGATAATTGCTATCTATCCATAAGAATTCTTATATATAAGAAATGTATTTTTTTCAAACATGTTCAGGGAGAGGCTCACCTTCTGTCCTTAGGGTCCCTCCTTGATTGCTGCAGTAGCTGTCAGAGGGGTCTCTTTGAAGTCCCCTCCTCCACTGAGGTACCAATGGAGAGAGTCCCCACTAAGTCAGCCTCCCCTTATCTATTTTTTGGGGTTTCTCCAGCCTCTTCTATTGGACACCTCCTTTGCATGTTCAGCTTATGTGGGACTAGAACATCCCTTTGGAATGTAGGAGTACTGGTTTTCCTATCTTGGAACCTCAGTTAAACCTGAGAAATAGTTCTATTTTCATATCCTGTTTCAAAGAGAAAAAAAGTAGCAGTGCCCAAATAAAATTAGCAACAATAAGGAGACAAAAGCAAGCAGCACTTTTTGCGAGTGGGTCTGCGTTGCCAGCCAGGGATCTGTCACTGTGCTCTGCTGACCCTACTTCCCATCCTCCCCTGTGCAGGGGAGACCATCAAGATTGTCATTGAGGAGTATGTGCAGCATTTGAGCGGCTACTTCCTGCAGCTCAAGTTTGACCCAGAGCTGCTGTTCAGAGCCCAGTTCCAGTACCGCAACCGCATCGCCATGGAGTTCAACCAGCTCTACCACTGGCATCCACTCATGCCCGACTCCTTCAGGCTGGGCTCCCAGGAGTACAGCTACGAGCAGTTCTTGTTCAACACCTCCATGCTGGTGGACTATGGGGTGGAGGCCCTGGTGGATGCCTTTTCTCGTCAGATTGCTGGCCAGGTAAGCCTTGGAGTGGTGAGGGTGGGTGCAGGAGGGCTCTGGGCTCCGCAGACCTGGGTTCAAACCCCAGTTCCTTCTCCTGTGAAGTGGGGGTGTTGTCACATTGAAAGGAAGGCTATGGGCATTCCTTTACCAATTCTCTTGTTCATTTGTTCATTTGACAATACCAGATGTTACTCCAGGTGCTGGGGATATACTGGTGAACAAGACCGATGTGGTTCTTGGGTCCTTGTTCCTTTGGCATTTACACCCCAGAAAGGGACAACTGTTCTGTGACAGCCACCATCATTGGAGTGCTTGCTGTGTGTGAGGCACAGTGCTCAGTGCTGTTCTGATGTTATCAGAATCACACTTGCATGTTGAGAGCCAGGATTCAGAAAGCCCACAGAGCTCTGGGAACTCAGAGAGGGATTTTGGCTCAGATTTGGGCCTTGTGGATAAAGAGGAGATCAAGGGAATGGGCAGGGATTTCCCAGGGAAAGAAGAAGTGTTGGTGGCAGAGTTTGATGGTGTTACGTGTAGAGGAGACGGCATGGGTAGAGGTCGGGGCATGGCAATTTGAGGAACAGGCCATCCAGAGTATAGTAACATGAGCAAAATCCTGCGTGTAGTTAAGTGTTTTGTAAATCAACACCTCTGTCATGGCTGAACTGTGTCTTCCCCCAAATTTGTACATTGTATTCCTAACCTCTAAAACTTCAGAAGAAGAACTTGGAAATCATGTCTTTAAAGAGTCGATCAAGGCTAATGAGGAAGTTAGGGTGGGCCACAATCCAATATGATTGGTATTCTTCCAAGAAGAGATTAAGACTTGGATACACACAGAAGGAAGACCACGTGAAGACGCAGGGAGAAGATGGCTATCTACCAGCCAAGCAGAGAGGCCTCAGGAGAAACCAGCCCCACTGACACTTTTGTCTCGGACTTCTAGTCTCCAAACTGTGAAGAAAGACATATCTGTTGTTTGAGCCGCTCAGACTGTAGTCAGTCAGATTGTCCTGGCACAAAGCTGGAGCACCATATAGACTTGGATTTCCTTCTGGTATTCCGACTGGAGTTAGCACATGCTGCCACCAACCTACGGTGGCTGGTTTATGGCCTCTGTTCTCTGTGAGGACACAGATGTAAACAGAGACAGTAGCCTTTGTGTGGGACTGTGTGATGTCCAAAGAATCTATTAAGAATGACCTCAATGATGTTTGTGAGAGACTTCAGCGTTGGACCTGGCCCAGGCAAAAGGGTGATGGAAGTGGCCTGACTTTTCTCAGGACATTTAAAAGAGGAAGAGAAGTGATGTATCTGGCTTTCCCTGATAGTCATCTCACAACCCACTCTCTTGGGGTTGACCATGTGACCAGCATTCTAACTGCTTTGCATCTTTTATGTCACTCATTTTACCATCTCCTTATCAGGTAGATGCTTTTACCTTCCCCATTTTTGTATAAGAGGAAACTCAAATTTAGCTCAAGTAACAGCCCAGGGTTCCTATGTTTGTCTGCTAGGGCTGGGATAACAAAGCATCTACAAGCTGGGTGGCCTAAAACAATAGAAATTTATTCTTCCTCTGTTCTGGAAGCCAGAAGTCTGAAGTTGAGGTAGCAATGGGGCCATGTTCTCTCTGAATGCTCTAGGGGACAGTCTGTTCCACACCCTTCTCTTAGTTCTGGCAGTTGCTGACAATCCTTAGTACTCCTTGGCTGGTGGGTCCATCACTCCAATCTCTGTCTCCATTGTCACTGGTGCTGTCCCTGTGTCTTTATTCTCATCTTATGAGAATACTGCTTATTGGATCAGTCAAGTATGATCGTCTTGACTTGATGATCACATCTGTGCAGATGGTACAAGTCTCCACTCTATCTGTGAGGGATGCATTCCAAGACCCTCAATGGATGTCTGAAACTTCCGATGGTACTGAACCCTATATACTCTGTTTCTTCCTATACATCCATACCTAAGATAATGTTTAATTTGTAAAACAGGGACAGCAAGAGATTTATAGCAATAGGTAATAGTGAAACAGAATATTTATAACTGTAGTAAAAGTATGCGAATGTGGTCTCCTCTGTCTCTCAAAATATCTTATTGTACCATAATCACCCTTCTTGGGGAGAAGTGAGATGATACAAGGTCTCTGTGATGGAGGAAGTGAGATGAATGAGGCAGGCACATGGTGCAGAGTTAGTTTTTACAGCAGGGTTACTTGAATGTGAGCACTCTGATATTGTGACAGTTGATCTGATAACCAAGAAGCTGCTAAGTGGCTGACAAGCAAGGGGCTTACAGTGTGGATGTGCTGGAAGAAGGGATGATTCACATTCTGGGCAGGACCGAGTGGGGCTGAGCTAGATTTCATCATGCTACTTAGAACAGCACGCAATTTAAAACTGATGAATTGTTTATTTCTGGAATTTTCCATTAAATAGTTTTGGATGGCAGTTGCCTGCAGCTAACGGAAACCATGGAGAGCAAAACCATCAATAAGGGGGCAGATGAATTCCAAATAAGGTCATGTTCATAGGTACTGCAGGTTAGGACTTCGGTGCACCTTTTGGAGGGATGGAATTCACCCACAACAGCACTACAACTTGTAAATGTTTGAGCTGGGATTGGTACCAGCCTCTGCTTGCTTTGTTCCATGTCTGTTTTGCTTCAAGCTGTTTGGTTTCTTTCAACTGTGTTTTTCTTTTTTCTTGCCCAGTTATACTTGTTCTATTGAAATATACCTGTCTCTTAAGCATTAAGATCATTTCATCCTGAGCCTTAGAGTTTTCCTTTAGACCAATGCTCCTTAAATTTTATGAATTGGAATCTTTTTCTGGAGACTTCCTTACCTCACAGATCATCTGGGCTTTGGACCTTATTTCCCTCCTTTTATACGTGATTATGCCACTTGTTGGTGTGATGCAAAGGATTGGGGGACAGTGCTGCTTTCGAGCCGCTGAAGAGGTCCCCTTCAAAACTGAGGAAGCTGAGACTCAGAGGAGTACCATGTGGCAGACCTAGGGCCAGACACCCCCAGAATGGTGGGGCTGCACCAAGCCCTTGTCCTGGCTTGGAAAGCACTCATGACCTGAAGTTCTTTCCAAGAACCTTGTGCAGGCTCCCAGATGGTCTGGCATGACTCTGAGACCAACAGCTGTGTTTATCTCCTGGCAGATCGGTGGGGGTAGGAACATGGACCCCCATGTTCTGCACGTGGCTGTGGATGTCATCAAGGAGTCTCGAGAGATGCGGCTGCAGCCCTTCAACGAGTACCGCAAGAGGTTTGGCATGAAGCCCTATACCTCCTTCCAGGAGCTCACAGGTGAGCAGCTGTTTCCCAGTCATAGTCCCTGCCCTGGAGGGGCTTGTGGTAAAGTGAAGGTAACAGAATGGGACAACGCAGGTGGCTGGCACTGTGACTGTGGGTCATCAGGAGTGGTGAGTGTGATAAATGGCCCCACCTGGGGAGAGAAGGTGACTTCAGCTGGTTTGAGGGATGAATAGGAGTTTTCCAGAGGGAGACTAGGGGAGGGGAATTTTAGGTAGAGAGGTCAAGAGAAGCACAGAGGCACAGAAATCAGCAAGTGTCCCATTGGGAGAGCAGCTGGTAGGTGTGACTCGGTGGCAGGGTGTGTGTTGGTGCAGACTGTAGAATCTTGGATTTCATGCTAACAACTTTAAGTTTTATTCTGCCTTGAGGTTCCTAAATACTCTTTTATGGACAGCTGCATAAGAATCACTAGAAAGATTATTCAAATGCCAAATTTGGCTGGGGGTGTCCTTCAGTGGTAGGGTGTGTCCTTAGCCTGCTCAAGGACCTGGCTTCAATCCTCAAAAACAAAATAATCAAAAATTCACTTCTCAGTTATCTCTTCCAGAGATTCTGGTGCTCAAGAATCTGTGCATGCTTTTGTATATGTGCGTACACACACACACACACACACACACACACACACACACACCTTTTCCCCACCAAGATTCTCAGACGTTGGATAGCCAAGTTGGAAACCCTTGTCAGAGATGATGGGGAACCACTGAAACAGGGTGTGACATGACCCTGTATAGTGCTCATGGAGAACAGGTAGGGAAGCTCCTTGTCAGCCTTCCCTTGGTCACTGTCTGTGAACCTGTGGGTCTCAGAGGGGGGAAGATCCTGGAATCTGTGGATGAGCTCCCCATGATCCCAGAACAGTCTTTGTCATTCTTTAATCTCCCATGACAAATGGTCCAGAGGAACAGAGAGAAGACTGTCACTGAATGTCAGTGTGAACTTGGACATATTATTACACCTTTGAACTCTGGTATAAAAAAGAGGCTTGGACCAAGATAAAGTCTTAAAATCTGCCCATGAAGAAAGCAACACAGACAGCATACTCCCTATTGTAAAGATCAGGTCCCACAGTAGAGGAATGAGTCACTTGAGGTCACAAGCACTTTGGTGACAAATCTAGGTCCCTAGACTCTTTCTTCAGTAGCAATTCCTTTCCTAGACTCAGTCTGGGATGAGGGTCAATTTGTAATTTTCTTTCTGACCCTTTCCCCCAATTCCAGAGAGGCCAGATTTTGTAGGGCACCTGTTCGGTTATTCCAATTTTGGAGTTCCCATTATCTCTGGAAGGAGACGGGCCTAGAAAGTTCCCTCCCAGGACTGACTTCAGTGGCACTATGGCTCTGACTCTAGCTTCTCCCCACTGTAGGAGAGAAGGAGATGGCTGCTGAGTTGGAGGAGTTGTACGGAGACATTGATGCCTTGGAGTTCTACCCGGGGCTGCTGCTTGAAAAGTGCCTCCCAAATTCCATTTTTGGGGAGAGTATGATTGAGATTGGGGCTCCCTTTTCCCTTAAGGGCCTTCTAGGGAATCCCATCTGCTCTCCAGAGTACTGGAAACCGAGCACGTTTGGTGGCGAGGTGGGCTTCAACATCGTCAACACGGCCACGCTGAAGAAGCTCGTCTGCCTCAATACCAAGACCTGTCCCTATGTTTCCTTCCAAGTGCCAAACTCCAGTCAGGACAATGGACATGTTGTAGAGCGACCATCCACAGAGCTCTGAGAGGGACTAGGAAGCAGTCTTCTGCAGGGTAGGGCTTTGTGCTTTGCATTCTAGAATGCTGAGCCTAGGATTGATATTCCAAAATGTTGGTTTTGGGGTTTGGCATTGTACGTTTTGGGGCTGACAGAATTTTGGTTCTCACCCCTTCTCTGGAATGTGGCGATTTTTGTCACTCTAGAATGCTAAATTCCATGTTAACCCTTCAGAATGTCAGGAGTGGTTCTCCTTTGTGAAGGGTTATGGAAAATAATATTCCTGTAAAATAACTCCCCAAGAAAAATTAAGGGACAGTGTGGTTTGAGAAGTGGGAAAGGAAACTGTCAACCATTAAACCTCTCCCAGTGCATTCCTGATAACAAGAGGCCCTGGGGAAAACTGCGGATATGGAATGCTAGGCCCTAAACCTTGACCTTCCCCAGGTCAACCTAATCCTGAATGACATTGGGCGAGATTTGAATACTCATCCTTCGATATTTAATTTTAAACTGCACTCACACAATGGTTACATCACCCTCCTCATACCCTATAAAACCAGAATTCCCCCTGTAACTGTTGGCCATTTTCCATAAGGAAAGTGAACCCGAATGGGGCCATTTTCCATCAGGAAAGTGGACCCGAATGACGCCTGACTCTGTGAAGGAATAAAGGCTTCTCTGAATCCGTCGAGGTCTGCCTCCCATTTTTTCCTTTTTGCGCTTACATTTTTGGTTTCCTGACCGGGAAATGGGTGTAAGGTAATATTGACTCTTCCCCCTTACCCGTCTCTATCCCCTGAAGTTAAGTTAAATGGCTGATGAGACCTGGGGAGTGACTGTTGAGAGTCCGGCACCCCTATGGTTCTCTGAAGTCGGGGGTCCCCCCAGCCACCGCTTATGCTACAGCCGAATGCCCAAACTGACTGCATACCCTACCCTGCAGAAAGAGACCCTCTACATGCTCCGAGTCCACTTTGGCTTAACGGCTGCTGATACGTGACCCGAAACCGACCCCAACCCTGGGCTAGGTTTCCGTGGCCTATGCTACGTGGACGGTGCAAGGACTTGTATCGAGTCCTTTACTGGTGTTGGAGGCATCCTCTTTCTGACCCCTTCCCTACCCCACCACCCAAACCCTTCCCCATACCAGTTAAGTTAAATGACTGATGAGACCTGGGGAGTGACCGTTGAGAGTCTGGCACCCCTATGGTTCTCTGAAGTTGGGGGTCCCCCCAGCCACTGCTTACACTACGGCTGAATCCCCAAACTGACTGGGTGCACCATTCCCACACCCTACCACCTTCCCCTATCCCTCCCTTCCTGATACCCCGCAGACTTCCGGATCAGAGACTGCTTTTTGCCATTTTGCTCCTGCATCCAACACTAGCCTTTAAATTCTCCAAAAAGGTAAATATCCCTCAGTCCGTGTGTCCAGCCTCTAGCAGACAGGCACCCTGCCCTGAGACCCACGCCTTTTGGCCCATGGAACCCCGGGGGTCCCCCCCATAGGTCTCTAGCAGATAGGTGCCCTACTCACGCTTTTTTGGCCCATGGGACCCCAGGGGTCTCCTCATCATTGAAATTGGGGTGAAATTTCCGTTTGGTCTCTAGCAGATAGGTACCCTGCCCTGAGACTCTGCCTTTTGGCTCACGGGACCCTGGGGGTCCCTCCACCATTGAAATTGAGGTGAAGACGTTCCCCATTTCTGATGGCACTGTCGAGTTTAGTGTTGGAAAGAATCCAGGGGATGCTTTGGTTTCAATCTGACACCCCGTTCACCCCTCCTCAACATGGGAAGCAATCAGTCAATTCCACAGGACTCCCCTTTGGGTTACAGGCACTCTGCTGTGAGACCCATGCCTTTTGGTCCACAGGACCCCAGGGGTCCCCCCATAGGTCTCTAGCAGATAGGTGCCCTAATTAAACACCTCATTAAGCTCAGCACTCAAATTTGGCCACACTACAAATTGGATAACCTGCGCCAATGGCCCAAATCTGGAACTTTTTTTTTTTTGTGTGTGTGTTTGTAGATTATTTTTAATTGAGGTACAATTTATATAAAGTATACAAATATGTGATATACATTGGTGAATTTTTCCATTTGTATCTACCCATGTGATCAATACCCAGTTCAAGATACAGAAAACCAGAATGTACATGAAAGATGGATTATGCATATGGATTCTGAGGGTTTCTTTTAAGAGCTGAAGTCTCAAATGCACTTGAAGTTTTGCTACTTAGAGGTTAAAAAAATTAAATCATCCAGAATGACCAGTATAACTAGGTTGTTTTTCTATTTTTTTTCTTTTTCATAGTTCCCTTCAAGATTTTATTCCTTTTTAGATTTATGCATTTATATGTAAAATGAAATGAACTTAAGGATGATATTAGGTAACAGAAAATTCTAAAATGTCAATAAGGTAGTAAATGTTACCAGCAATAATTTCATGATGCTCTGTCCTTGTATATATTCTGATGATTAACATAGTTTATTGACTAAAAGGAAGCTTCTTCAAACTAAGGTGAATAGCCAAATCTGGAACTTTTGATCAAGAAATTCTCCCAAAATTAAAAGATCACTTATTGCAAAATGGCAATTGGAGTGAGGTCCTGTACCTCGAAGCCTTTTTTCAATCCTTCATTCAAACCCCCCATTATGCAAACCGTGTCCCACTTTGCAATTGGTTCTTGCCAACTCTCAACTTTCTTCCTCATTTACAGCCCCAGAAATAGCAGATGAACCACCTCCTTACAGATCCCGGGGTCCCCTAGCCCTCACACAGGCCCCCCTCCCCCAAAATTCCACTACTACCCCAACAGATGCCCTTCAGCAAAGTCCCTCTGCCCCCATAACTGACTCCTCCCCGCAAAGTGCAGCTGCCCCACCGTCAGACCCGAATGACGCCCGACTCTGTGAAGGAATAAAGGCTTCTCTGAATTTGTCGAGGTCTGCCTCCCATTTTTCCTTTTTGCGCTTACACTTTGGCCTGCCGGAACATTGAGTTTCTGGTTGACAACCTTGAATTCCAGATTTCTGGTTGATTGGGAATATAGGCATTCTAGACTGTAGAGCTCCTTATGCAATCTACAGATCAGGGGGTTCTTATTTTGCATTCTAGAATCTGGGTGGCCCTCCAGAATGTTGATGGTATGATTGGTGATTCAGAATGTGCTCCTGGTTGATGATCCAGAACAGAGGCTGGTCCTGACCTGAATGTCTGGACTGTTCATTTGATTAATTTTCCTGTTCAGTGAGATAGCCATAGACCCAAAGGACTTAATATCCAACACGAATGCACTGCCTGAATATGTTATTGCACTGAGTGGGCAAGGAAGTGGGGTGTTCTGCTTGGGATCCCCACTTGGAACCTGGTCCAAGGATATAGAGAGAACAAATGGGTTTTCCATGCCATGGTTTGGAAGTCACCAGAGCTCCATCCCCATCCAGGTCTTGACTCATGGCAGCTGTTTCTCATGAAGCTAATAAAATTCTCTTTCCAAAGTTATCTGCTATGTATCTCTTGTGGTCTCATCCCCAAGTGCAGAGATAACACCAAAGTGGCTTTCCTTTTGCCCCAAGCCAGGTGTTCTAGAGGTTGGGCATGAGACTTTCCCTGGGGATCCCTGGGGCCTGACCATGAGTGCACTTGAATACTCTGGTGCTTCCTTTCTCCCTGTGGGTCAGGCACTTCCTTTTTTTGGCCATTCTTCTAAAATAACCAACTCCCCAGCACTGGAGATGTAGCATTCAGTTCCCACCAGCTGATTAGAACAGCTTCCTGCCTCACAGAATAGACAACAGGAGGAGGGGTCCCCTGGGGAGGGCAGCACTACTGTATACCAATTCTGCACACCTAATTCTTATTTGTTTTCATACCAACAGTATGATATGGGTGGAATAATCCCCATTTCAAAGCAGAGGAAACTGAGCCTCAGAGTGGCCAAGTGACATGCTTGCCCCCCAGGTGCCAGAGCCAGCTTGGGGAAGTCTAGAGCCTGTGTTCTTCTCACCCTGGTTTGACTCAGGGCAAGGTCTCCTGTTACTTGTCTGGCTCAGGGTCAAGACCCAGGGTGGGTGTAACCTCCAGCTTACACACTAGCTACTCATTCAGTTGCAAATGTTTATTGTCCTAAGTGCTTTCTAGGTGAGGGTCACTTTGATGAGCTTCAGGGTATGCAGTGAGTGATCAATGTCAATAAGGCTTCTGCCCTTATGGGGCTCACATTCCAATGCAGGGTGGGTAGAACAGCTAATGAATAAGAGAACAATGAAACAGGATAAATGCAAGGTGAGCGTGACTTCTCTTCTCACCCCGTCTGCTTTGTCCTCTGTACTTTCACTCTGGGGACTGGAGTTGGAGTGGCAGAGATCTGGCAGGCAGTCCCCTTTCCCTCCATTTCCTGCCTGAGGCCCTTACCCCTGCCATACCACGACCCTCGACCCTCGTGGCCTGCAAAGAGGAGGCAAGGCCAGAGGAGTAAGGTAAAAGGTTGAGGAGGGTCTGTGTGTGCCACACTTTGGACAACATTCCTCAGGAGACCCATGACCCAGAAACAACAGGGGAAATTGGGGCTAGGCTCACAAGCTTTGGGGCTGGGCCAACAGTCTCATAGCCCAGAAAGATTGTTTCTCTTTAGTTGCTTAGGGCTGCTCCAGCCACTCCATCCTGGCCCTGTTGCATGCAGAATTCTGCTCCCCCAGTTGCTCTGATGTGGACAGATCCTTTGGGGGCTGAAAGTGGGCGTGGCAGCATATCTTGTTCTTGCTTGCCCAGAACCTATTTCCCTCTTCTAACATCCCCTAGGCTTTGTCATTTTTTCCTGCCCTCTGTCATAAACTTTAGTCTTGTTGGTTCTATCAAGAGCGTATTGGGGTCAAGGGGTGGGTCTGTGAATGGATCCTGGGTTATTTCCCTGGCCTTGAAAATTTGCTCCTGAGCCACATTGCATGGAAAGGAAGATGCCTGCCTCTCATTCATCCCTGCAGCTGGGATCTGAAAAGATTGTCCATTTGTTCCTGCTTCTGAGATCCAGACTGTCTGGATTCCTGACCTTCTCAAGACTTTATCTTTTCCTTCCATCCTCTGGGCTGTTCCAGGAGTCTCTCTTTTGCTTATATCAGAGTTGATAACTTGCTTACCACCAAAGCTTACCGGCTGCAGGCGTGGATTGACAGAAGGGCTATAAAGAATCTGTGGGTCTTTCGTCAGAGACAATACAATCAGACTAGCTTGGAAAGAGTAGCCTCTGGTGGATTGGACAGCAGAGATCAGGAAGGATGGGACATTGTGGCCATGGTCCTAGCAAGAGATGGTAGCAGTTGGAGCCAGGCAAAGGGCTGTGGCGATGGTGGGTTGCAGGTGGGATTCCTCCTTGAGTGCAGGTGGCTGGATTAGGTGAATTGGATTTTACCTAGAATGGACAACTGGACATGCAATTTTTACAAGTGGAAACATCCAGAGCACCAGGAAGTCTTCATCAGAGTGAAGGTCATATTTTGACCTTCCTGGAGTTTGGTTTGGTGGGTGTGATGGTCAGTTTTATGTGTCTGTTTGGCTGGGCTACTGTGCCCAGTTATTTGACCAAACATCAATACAGATATCTGTGAAGGTATTTTTTTTTTTGGAACCAGGGATTGAACTCAGGGACACTTGGCCATTGAGCCACATCCCCAGCCCTATTTTGTATTTTATTTAGAGACAGGGTCTCACTGAGTTGCTTAGGGCCTCGCTAAATTGCTGAGGCTGGCTTTGAACTCGCGATCCTCCTGCCTCAGCCTCCCGAGTTGCTTGAATTACAGGCGTGTGCCACCACGCCCTGCGTAGGTATTTTTTGTAGATGTGGATAACACCTACTGTTGGTTGAGACTTTGATGATGGATCTTGATCACATGGGCGGGTCTTGTTTAATCCGTTGAAAGGCCTTCAAAACAAAAACAGATTTTCTGATAAAAGGAGAAACTCAACCTCACAACGGCAGCATCAACTCCTAAGTTTCCAGCCTGCAATCCCCCTGTGGATTCCAGGTTTGTCAGTCTCAACAATTGTGAGAGTCAACTCCTGAAATTAAAGATACATCCATATCTATATCTATAGCTCTATACCTATCCTAATCTATCATCTATCTATCTATCTAATCTATCTATCTATCTATCTATCTATCTATCTATCTATCTATCTATCATCTATCCATCATCTATCTGATATATGTCTCTGTTATAAGAGAAACCTAAGCTCTGTTGGTTCTGTTTCTCTGGAGAACCCCGACTACACCATGGGTGATTCATTCAGGGCTTTTAGTGCAAACAGCATGAACCTCTCTATCCCTTTTAAGCAGGAAGGAATTTATTATAGGACACTGCATAGCGCATGGAATCTTTAGGAGAATCCAAAGAATTAGGCTTGGAGGCTTTGCCCCTAGGAACAGGGGCCACTGGTCCTGTGAAGATGCCTCTGATATTACCACAGGATGCAGGCACCTCAGATTGCACCTTTACTGCCAAACCCCCGTCCTGTTGCCCACAAAGCTGGCAGCTACTATCGCTGCCCTTGCCAGAAAGTGGATTCTGCATGTGCCTGCTTCTCACTTTTGTCTATTTAAAGTCATGTGTATTTTGCATTTGATTGGTGGAGCCCGGATCATGTGTTTATACTCCAGCTCCAAGAGAGGGTAGGAAAGATTGTTTTCTGACTTGAGTCTTGGAAAGGAGGGACTCATAATGTGGGAAGTTTACCATCTATGGGAAAGGTGTCCAAAGGAGCTGGGAAATATGGAAAGGCTGACTCAGGGGGTCTGAATTTTCCTAGTTGTGTTTTGCCTCGGTGGGTCCTGCCTTTAGATCACTGCAGAGACCATCAAAATGGCTACACTGTTGATCTGGTAGCAGCTCAGTAGGGTCGCAGGCAAATTGCATAGGAAGTGACATTATGCAGGCAGAGAGCAGCAGAAAAACAAAGGCTGCAAAATACACTTAGTCCATCTTCTAGTAATGTTTGAGTAAAAAGTGTCAAAAATGTTAGATGTGCCTGCGTCTCACCTTTCCACTTAGTCATGCTTTCCCCGTAAAAATGGACTCAATTAAAATAGCTATGGGTGATTGGCAGTAAGACAAACTGCGGCTTAAAGGACACTTTTACTGAGCACTGTTAAGGGAACTCCAGGGAAGCACTTCCCTTGTTACCTTTTTCACTGCCCCCTCTTCTTGTTTCATTTAAAGCTGGTTCCCCTGCCCCAGGCTTAGTCAAGTATTTCTTTTGCTTACAATCTTTAGACTTTCAGTCAAAATGGTTTTTGAGCCATTTGTATAACTCCAGGCTTGGTATTTCAGGTTTTAGGGCAATGTGGCAGTAAACCCTTGCAGACTACTGTGGGGGCAGGTCCCCCACTCCCACCCCCATGTGATATAATACATAATAAGGTGCACTGGTCTTAAGCATATGCTTCGTGAATTTTCACGTGTGCATAAACCCAAATAATCAAGATATGGAACATTTCTAACACTCTAGAAGTTTCTTTTGTACTCTTCTCTAGTCAAAAATTCCTCAAAGCTCACTGCTATTCTGACTTCCGTCACTACTGATTAGTTTTGTCTACTCATAAACTTCATCTGAGTACTGTCATACAACATGTGTGATTTTGTGTCTGTCTTCTGTTGCTCAATATGATGTCTGTTGATGTCCCTGCTGCTGTGTGTGTCAGTGGTTTTGTTTTTTCATTGCGGTGTAAGTACTTAATGTAAGCGCAAAAAGGAAAAAAAATGGGAGGCAGACCTCGACGGATTCAGAGAAGCCTTTATTCCTTCGCAGAGTTGGGCATCATTCAGGTCCACTTTCCTGATGGAAAATGGCCCCATTTGGGTCCACTTTCCCAGTGGAAAATGGCCCCATCCGGGTCCACTTTCCTGGTGGAAAATGGCCGTCAGTTACAGGGGGGATCCTGATTTTATAGGGTAGGAGGAGGAGGATGTAATCATTGTGTAAGTGCAGTTTTTACCATCAGGGGCCAGCTGTACAGGTTAAAATTAGATGCTGAAGGATGAGTGTTCAAATCTTGCCCAATGTCATTCAGGATTAGGGCCTAGCATTCCATATCCACCCTTTTCCCCAGGGCCCATTGTTATCAGGAATGCACTGGGAGAGGTTTAATGGTTGATCAGTTTCCTTTCCCCACTTCTCAAGCCACACCGGCCCTTCATTTTTCTTGGGGAGTTATTTTACAGGAATATTATTTTCCATAACCCTTTACTTAATATATTGCACAATTGATTTATCTAGTCCACTGTTGATGGACGTTTGGACTGTTTCCATTTTTTGACTATTGTGAATAAAGCTCCCTATATTATGGTTTTATTTAAACTCATTTTTTGCACATATTTATTATGGGTAATGGATCCTGTTATCTATTCAAAATTCATGTCTGTTTTTTTCTCTTGCTTTATGGCCTGATGGAGGAGACAGGAATGATTCATGAGTGTCCACGTGCCATTGAAGAAGGGGAAAGGCGGCCTCCATTGGTTAGGAGCCTCCTGCACGACACGCACTTTACCTGCCCATTTCATTAGCACTAGCAACTCAGTGAGTGGGGGTTCCTGTTGCACAGAGAAAGAAATTAGGTAGAAAAATTAGGTGACTTGTCCACTCTGTACTGCAGAGTTGGGGAGGCAGCAGTGAAATTCCAAAGCGTGGTCTTTTCCCACCAGGCACTTCACCCAGTTCATCCAGAGCAGAATCATAGGCGGTTCGGGGGAGTGGAGGGCTCAGTGGTGCCATAGGCAGCGGTGATTTGGGGTGATACGATCAACGAGCCTCACGTGGAGCCCTCTGGACCACATCATGCTGCCTTGTGGTCATCCTTCTCCTCTGTGGATGACTGACGTTTTCTTTCCTCTCTCTGTGACTCACTTTTTCCGGGCCTGCCATCTCCTTTCCAATCTCTGGCTCGAAAACTGCATACCACCATGCAGCTGGTTCCTTGAAGTCAGAAAAGCTCCGCTGTGTATCTGCCGTTCCCTGACTCTTTCCTCCCTCCCTCCCCTCCAGCAACAATCGGTGACTCTCAAATGCTTGCTCTTGTCTTGGTTCTTGGTTCTTGGTTCTTTCCCCCGTGGGTGGGACTCACGACCTTAGTTTCTTCTTCCTCTCCTCACCCCACGGGTAGAGAAGGGAATCTGGCAGTTGTTTTTCTTTTATTGTTATAAAATACATGTGATATAAAGTCGATCGTTTAATCATTTTAAAGTGTACAATTGAGTGCCAGTCAGTACATTCACCATGTTGTGAAATCATCATCAATATCTGGTTCCAGGACATTTTTGTCATTCCACAAGGAAACCTGTACCCACCAAGCCGCCACTCCCCACTTTCTACTCCCCAGGTCCTGGCAACTGGCCTCCTGGTTCTGTCTGACGAGTGTTTTGAGTGCCCACTACATGCCAGGTGCTGAGCTAACTGCATTATACACATACCTTATAAATTTTCATGAAAGCAGTTCTGTGGAATTGGGATTCCTCCATTGCATGGATGAGATAACTGAGACTCAGAAAATATTTCTGTGAGGTCTCAAAGCCTGTAAACAGCAGAACCTAGACCAGAGCTCCCAGCCCAAGGCTTTTTCCAGGTCATGCTAAGTGATGATCTAAGAGAACTTTCCCGGGATGAACATGAATGACGCAGTTCTGGGTGATTCCTAAGCCCGTAATATTTCCATTCTGAAAGAATATTCTTTCCACTCTACCCTAAAGGTCAGAGGAAACAAAAATGTAGCACACATTCAAATGATAGATGCCCTAGTAATTTTCCAGGATCTGGGATGCTGAGTTGGGGGGAGTAGCTTGATGGCACAATCCTAAATCATGTGACCCAAGAAACTGTCAGTCACCATCACAAACCTTGGGATGGCATGCAGGGCAGAAGAATAAGAAACAGAGGGACCCACAAGTGCCTCAGACTGAGGGATCTCAAAAGAGAGAGGCTCTGACAAGCTACAGATGCCTAGTTCGTGTCCACTGGCCACAGCAGGTTCTCTGTTCGGAAGCTTCGGCCTCTGGTTCCCAGGACCACATAGGCCAACTTCCCTTGTGATTGCAGAAATGAAAGAAGCTTTTGCATTCGCCATGTAAATAACAAAAGAAGAGGATTGGGGGAAGTGTCTGAAAAGTTAGAACATGAATTATAATCAAGGAAATATTTTTCTGGCCTTCAATGCTATTGAGGCAAATCATTTTTAGATGCCTCATTCTATATCAGATCAAATATATTAAATAATCCATGCAGTGTAATTTACATATGGGTAATTTACATATATATGTTGAGGTAGCTTTTAGTATGCTAACATTACATTTTGCAGACATTTAAATACACACTTGTATTTTCAGTTTTGTCATTTTATATTAGCATTTTGGACAATACAGTCTTTCTTTCAACTTTTAAATAATTCCAGAAGGCTTTGGGGAAACTCAGTGGATCAGGCATGTGCCCAGGGGTGCCTCAAATAAACTGGCCGTGCAGGCCTCTGGATGGTCATCATTGTTGGGTAGCATTCCATTTATTGGTCTGAAACTAATTATCCTTATTGCACAGCCAGACAAGAGATCAGAGATGAAGTCTTTGATGATTTGGAAAAATACAAAAAATATTTTGCAACTAAGGGCTCCAATGGAATATTTTAATGTACCCTGTTTATAACAGAACTTGGAGCTGGCATTTAAAATGGCAGTGATCTGGACACAGAATTCCTCGCAATGAGGGAGGGAGCGAGGAATCTCACTACTGAAAGGATTTCAAGAAATGTCCAAGTTGGCATAGAATACAGGCACTTGTGGGCATAACTGTGCTCGGAGAAGAGCAGAACAGATAAATGATCAAAGAGGTAGTGTGGTGGCCTAAAATTATTTGAGAGCATGTAACTGAGGTGTATTTGACATACATTAAAATGGTCAAACCTTAAGTGTACAGATTAAACTTTTTTTTTTAACCTACAGAGGTAACTATTAGTCTAACTATTAGACTACTAGTATTTTGGTCAGCTTTTTTTTTGCTGCTGTGGCTAAAGGACCCAACTATCATAATTTTAAGGGGAGGAAAATTGTATTTGAGGGCTCATGTGAGGACTTATTCAGAGGTCTTAGTCCATAGAAGGCTGGCTCCATTCCTCAGGGCTCAAGGTGAGGCAGAACATCATGGTGGAAGAGTGTGGCAGAGGGAAGCAGCTCACATGGTGAGCAGGAAGCAGAGAGAGACTCCACTTGCCAGATACAAAATATATACCCCATAGCCAGGATGCCAATGAACCACTTCCTCCAGCCACACCCCACCTGCCTCCAGTTACCACTGTTAATCCATCAAGGGATCAATCCACTGATTAGGTCAAGGCTATAACCCAATCATTTCTCCTCCAAATCTTCTTGCATTGTCATGTGAGCTTTTGGGGGGACACGACATCTAAACCATAATAATTAGGCACATTGATAGTTTAGCCTTTTCTTGAACCTCATGTGAGGTATACTATTTTTGTTTCTTGCTTTTCTATTCAATGTAATGTCTTGTGAAATAATCTGTGTTATTGTCTTACCAGCAGTTTGTTCTTTTTTAATCCTGTTTAATCCTGTTTAATTGTGTATGTATACAGTGATTTGTTTACCTTTGAGCTATTAGGTATACAATTATCATGAACATTTGATGCAAGTTATGTGTGGATATATGTCTCAGTTTCTCTTGAGTACATATTTGGAGGAGAATTGCTGTATCATGTGTTAGGTGTGTATTTAACTTTATGAGAAACTGCTAAATAGTTTTTCAAAGGGGTTGTGCCAAGGGGCACTCCCCTCAACAACATGTGAGAAGTTTCGTTGTTCCACATCTCTGGCAACACCTGGCTATTATATCTTTTAAATGTAGCCCTTCTCCTTGTGGGTTATCAAGTGGACCTCACTGTAATTTTAATTTTAATTTCCCTAATGACTAATGACATTGAGTATCTTTTCATATATCACTGGTCATTTATGTATCTTCTCTTATGATGTGTATGTTCAAATCTTTTGCCCATTTCTTATTAGGTTGTTGGTCACTATTATACATTGTAGATATTCAAATATTTTCTCCTATTCTGTGACTTTCTCTTTTGTCTTTTTAGCATAAGTTTGAAGAATACAATTTAAAACATTTTTAAAAAGTCCAACTTACTATTTTTCTCTTGTGGCTAGTGTTCCCCTTGCTCCCCGCTCCAGTCTAAGATATTCTGTTTACTGCAACATCATGAAGATATTCTCTCTCTTTTTTTTCTAGAAGCTTTAGATTTATGCTTAGGCTTGCAATCATTTTAATCTAATTTTTATGTATCATGTGAGATAGGGTCAGGTTTTATTTTTTTTCCATTGACACATCTCTACATTTGATTGCACTGGCACTGTTATAAAGAAGAATCAGGTGATGGTGTGCCTATTTCTGGACTGTTACACTGCACTGATTTCTTTCTGCTTATTATTACACTGTTTGTAGCTTTGTAATAAGTAGCTCTTAGTAAGTCTTAAAATTGTCCAGTACCAGTGCTCCAAATTTTCTTTTTGCGATTATTTTGGCTTTTTGAGGTCCTTTGCATTTCCACACAAATATTAGAATCATTTGTCAATTTCTATAAAAACATCTGGGATTTTTTTTTTATTGAACACAAATGGAGTACAGCTATTGTTTCACTGGTTGTACACAAAGTAGAGTCACACCATCTGTGCGTTCATGCATTTACACAGGGCAATGGTATCTGTCACACACTCTGTTATTAATTTTACCCCCCACCCGCCCCCACCCCTCCCTTCCCTCTATGCTAGCTATCTTTCCTCCATTCTTGCCATCTTTCCCCCCCACATTATGCATCATCATTCATTTATCAGAGAGACCATTCGGCTTTTGGATTTTTGGGATTGGCTGATCTCACTTAGCATAACAGTTTCCAACATCATCCATTTACCTACAAATGTCATAATTTTATTCTTCTTTATGGCTGAGTAATATTCCATTGTGTATGTATACCACAGTTTCTTTATCCATTCATCTACTGAAGGGCATCTAGGTTGATTCTATAATCTAGCTTTTATGAATTGAGCAGCTAAAACATCTGGGATTTTGAGAGCACAATGTTGAATCCATAGATAAAGGTGTGAACTGACATTTTGGTAGTGAACCTTCCAGTTTAGGAGCTTGGCATATCTTTTCATTGGTTTAGTTTCATTGGTTTAGTGTTATTTTCTAATGTTCAGTGTACAGGTTTTGTGTGATTTTATTAAATTCAGCCAGAAGTATTTTAAGGCTTTTGATGATATTGTAAATGGAATTGTTTTTAAAATTTAATTTTCGCTTAGATTTTTTTTATTTTTGGTCAGTGTGTAGAAACACAATGGATTTTTTTTTTTTGTATTCTGTAACCTTGCTAAATTCATATACTGCATTCAGCAGATTTTTTTTTTTGTAGATTTCTTGGGTCTTTCTATGTAGATGATAGTGTTGAATAAAAGGTTTTACCTCTTCCTTTCAGCATGTATGCCTTTTATTTCCTTTTCTTGCCATGCCACCTTTCCATTTTGAGCTTACTGAGGTTTATATTTCAGCGCTGAATTTATTTTTGGCAAAAGCTTTTTCTGCATCTATTGAGATGATCATTTTTTTTCTTTTTTACTCTATTGATAAGGTACATCATATGGGTTGATTTTTCAGTGTTGAACTCTGCATATCTGGGATTCATCATTGGAAATGAAATTGTATCCCTTTTTCTATTGTGTTAGATTTAATTTGATAATACTTTAAATAGATTTTTGTGTCTATGTTCATAAGGGATATTGGTCTGTAGATTTCTTTTCTTACAGTATCTTTGATTTTTAAATCTATGGTATCTTTTTTAGTTTTTAGTGCTGTCTCATAAAATAGATTGGGAGATACCCACACCTTTATTTTCAAAATGAGTTTGTGTAGGTTGCTATTATTTCTATTTTTAAATGTTTGAGCAAATGTAATGAGACCATTAGAGTTTGAAGATTTTGCTTTGGGGGTGTTCAAATCATGAATTTAATTTTTAAGAGTTATTTAGAGTTCTTATTTTTCTTCAGTCTGTTTTCATGATTTTTTAAAAGGAATTTGTCCTTAGGTTTTAAAATTTATTGGCAGAAAGTTGTTTGTAATATTCCTTTATTGTACTTACAATGTCTGCAAGATGTGTGTGATGTCCCTCCATTGTTCCAGATAATGACACAGTAGCTCCCTGCCTGTGATTCAGGCACCCTGCATGGTATGAACTGGATCGTGCCCTCAGGAGACCAGCCAGTTACACGTGAACCTCACCAGGTGGTTCTCTTCTTTCCAGGTTAATTTCCTCCACTTACTGCTGGTTTTGGGTTACGCTCCAAAGCCTTCAAACAAATATTTTCTGCCCCCAGTTTTCCTCCCCATAATTAAAAATTAATAAAATGGGAGAATCTGTCTGAGACAAGATGCTTTGCCATTAGTGGGATCAGAACTCTGTCATCTTGATATATATTTTCTCTTTGTCCTTACTATTTTCTGTTCCGTTTTTCTCTCTTTTCCTGCCTACTTTTGGATGATTTTTATTATTTAATTTCACCCTTTTATTAGCTTGTTAGTTATAAACCTAATAACTTTAAAATTTTAAGCTATTCTTAGTGTTTACCTTAGACATTACAATATATGCTCTTTGTTTATTAAAGTCTAATATTTGTTATTATTTTTGCCATTGTAAAATAGCAAATACAAGAACCCTAGAACAACTTAACTCCATTTATTCACCTTTTGCCTTTGGAGCTATCGTATTGTGTTTTACACATTTGACAAACATTTTAAACCTCACATGACATACTTACTACTGCTTTTTTGGGGGCAGTGGTTACCGGGGATTGAACCCAGGGACACTCAGCCACTGAGCCACATCCCCAGCCCTATTTTGTATTTTATTTAGAGACAGAGTCTCACTGAGTTGCTTAGCGCCTTGCTTTTGCTCGGGCTGGCTTTGAACCTGCGATCCTCCTGTCTCAACCTCCTGAACAGTTGGGATTACAGGTGTGGGTCACTGCACCTGGTTTACTATTGCTTTTAACAGGCAATATCTGTTTAGATTTATTCCCAGTTTTATCCTTTCCACCGCACTTCACATCTTCCCATATTTTGTGCCTCCACCTGGGATTAATTTCCTTCTCCCTTTGTTGTTTGTTCTAGTGCAGGACTTCTGGTGATATGTGGTTGTACCTGGATTATGCTCTCTTCATTACTGCTCTCAGTATCCTGGGCTATCACATAGCTAACCCTCACTGGTACCTGTAAGGGTGAGGACCTCTCATTCTTTGACTATTTTTAGAGGTTCTATCTTTTGTCTTCTTTTTTCTCCCCACAAATCCACAAATGCCTCTACTCCTTTTACTTTCCTTTTCCCACCACAGGGAGTCACTACCAATCTCCTTTGTCTTCTCAGACCATCTACTAAGAACTCTCTGACACACAGCCTTGAAGAATGACCACCAGGCATTGACTAAATGGAGAAGAGAGGCAAATATACTGCAATCACATACAAAAGCATGGTGGTGTGAAGAAGTGTTAAGAGCTTGGGGAATGCCACCTGGTTTGGGATTTGGTATAGGGCAGGGACAGAGGATATATAGCTGGTCTGCTATAATCTCCCCATTCTGTGTCCATGGCAGACATTACTAATCTATCACAGAACATTATTTCTCACCAGGATAGGTCAGAGAATATTCTGTAACAGATGAAAATTGGAGGAAATTCAAATGTTGGTATCTGTAAAGTTTTATTGAGACACAGTTCTCATTTGCTTAGGTATTATTAGCTATGACTGCCTTTCGACTCTTGCAGGAGATCAATTAAAGATAATCAAAATCTTAACTATTGATCATTCTGACCCATACACGTGGTATACTTGTATTAGTCAGAGTTATTCAAAGAAATAGAACCAACAGAGTGTGTGTGAGAGAGAGAGAAAGAGAGAGAGAGAGAGAGAGAGAGAGAGAGAGAGAGATTGATTTAATTTAGAGTAGAGGTTTATGTAATTGTGGAGGTTTGGCAAGTACAATTCTGAAATTCTGCCAGGAAGGCTGGCAGGCTGGAGACCCAGAGTTTCAGTTCTAGTCCAAAGGCAGTCAGCTGGTAGAATTCCTTTGCCCTGAGGAGGTCAGTCTTTGTTCTATTAAGGTCTTCAACTGATTTGATGAAGCCTATCCACATTATGTGGAATAATGTGCTTTATTTCAACTACCCTAATTTAAATCTTAAACTTATTCATGAAACACCTTCACAGAAACATGCACAACAATGTTTGGCGAAATATCTGGTCACCCTGTCCCCCTCAAATTTGACATATGCAGTCAGTGGTCACAATCCCGCTCCTCACAAATGTCTTCATCTTCACCTTCAACCTCCATTAATGAACTACAGTGCTGATTTTCAAAATAAAAAACCAATAGAATTTTCCAGTTTATCTGCAAAAATATTTTTTTCATACTTGTGAAAGAAATTGTGTCTATAGTCAGAGAGTTAGGTTCCTGTATGGAGAAACAAATTTTTAAAAACCTATACTTTTGGGCTGAGGTTGTGGCTCAGTGGTAGAGCGCTTGCCTAGCATGTGTGAGGCCCTGGGTTCGAGTCTTAGCACCACATATAAATAAATGAATAAAATAAAGGTCTATCAACATCTAAAAAATATTTTTTTAAAAAAACTTATACTTTCAATGCCTAGAGATAATCACTGTTTCTTCTCAAAATTTCTTTGAATACATTTTTTCCTCCTCTTCCTCTCAAACCTCGGTTTAGATGTGTTAGACCATTTTCTTTTGTCCCACATACCACAGACGCTGCATTTCCCTCATATTTCTTGTGTCTCAGTTTGTATAATTTCTACAGACATGTCTGCAAATTCACTGATTCTTTCTTCAGTTGTGTTTAGTCTGCTGATAAGCCCCGTTGAGAAAAATCCTTTATTTTTGTTTCAAGAAGATTTTTTGTTTTTGGTACCAGAGATTGAACCCAGGGGTTCTTTACCACTGAGCCATATCCATAGCCCTATTTATGTTTTATTTTGAGACAGATCCTTGCTAAATTGCTGAGGCTGCCCTCAAACTTGTGATTTCTCCTTTCTCAGCCTCCTCCTCCTGAGTTGCTGGGATTATAGGCTTGTGCCACTGTGTCAGGCCTCAAAATGATTTTTTATTTTTTTGTATACATTTAAGGTGAATAATATAGTGTTTTGGTACACACATACATAGCAAAAAGTCCTTTTATTAGATAATTTTTTCCTCATATTTTCATTTGGCTATTTTGTAGATGCTTAAAAAATTACATTTCCAGCACAACAGCAGGATATAAAATAATCACACATAAATCAAATGCATTTATCTACAGAAGTGATGAATCATCTGAAAGTGAAATGAGGAAAACAACTTCATTCAAAATAGCCTCAAGCCAGGCGCAGTGGCGCATGCCTGTAATCCCAGCAACTCGGGAGGCTGAGGCAGGAGAATGGCGAGTTCAAAGCCAGCCTCAGCAACTTAGCGAGGCCCTGAGCAACTCTGTGAGACCCTGTCTCTAAATAAAATACAAAATAGGGCTGGGGATGTGGCTCAGTGGCCAAGTGCACCTAAGTTCAATCCCTGGTTCCAAAAAAAACAAAAAGCAAAAAACAAAATAGCCTCAAATAAAATAAAATACTTGGGAATCAGTCTAACAAAAGAGGTGAAAAACCTCTACAATGAAAACTACAGAACATTAAAAAAAGAAATTGAGGAAGACCTTAGAAGATGGAAAGATCTTCCATGTTCTTGGATAGGCAGAATTAATATAATCAAAATGGCCATACTTCTAAAGGTGCTATACAAATTTAACACAATTCCAATAAAAATTCCAATGACATTCTTCATAGAAATAGAATAAGCAATCATGAAATTCATCTGGAAGAACAAAAGACCCAGAATAGCCAAAACAATCCTGGGCAGGAAGAATGATACAGGAGGTATCACAATACCAGACCTTAAACTATACTACAGAGCAATAGTTACAAAAACAGCATGGTATTGGCACCAAAATAGACAGGTAGACCAATGGTACAGAATAGAAGACAGAGAGATAAACCCACATAAGTACAGTTATCTCATACTAGACAAAGGTGCCAAAAACATGCAATGGAGAAAAGATAGCCTCTTCAACAAATGGTGCTGGCAAAACTGGAAATTCATATGCAATAAAATGAAATTAAAGCCCTATCTCTCACCCTGTACAAAACTCAACTCAAAATGGATCAAGGATCTAGGAATTAGACCTGAGACTCTTCGCCAAATAGAAGAAATATTAGGCCCGAATCTTCTTCATATTGGCTTAGGACCAGACTTTCTCAACATGACCACCAGAGTGCAAGAAATAAAAGGAAGAATCAATAAATGGGACAGATTCAAACTAAAAAGCTTTTTCTCAGCAAAAGAAACAATCAATAAAGTGAAAAGAAAGCCTACAGAGTGGGAAAAAATATTTTTCACACACACTTCAGACAGAGCACTGATCTCCAAAATTTATAAAGAACTTACAAAACTTTACACCAAAAATGCAAAGAACCCAATCAATAAATGGGCTAAGGAACTGGGCAGACACTTCACAGAAGATGATATACAGGTGATCAACAAATATATGAAAAAGTGCTCATCAGTAATTAGTGCTCTCTAGTAATTAGAGAAATGCAAATTAAAATCACCCTAAGATTTCATCTAACTCTAATTAGAATGGCTATTACCAGGAATACAAGCAATAATAAGTATTGGTGTGGATGTGGGGGAAAAGGCACACTCGTCCTTTGCTGGTGGAGTTGCAAATTGGTGCAGCCACTCTGGAAAGCAGAATGGAGATTCCTCAAAAAACTTGGAATGGAACCACCATTTGACCCAACTATCCCACTCCTCAGTTTATACCCAAATGTCTTAAAATCAGCAAAGTATAGGGATGCAGCCACATTGATGTTCATAGCTGCTCAATTCACAATAGCTAGATTGTGGAACCAACCTAGATGCCCTTCAATTGAAGAATGGATAAAGAAACTGTGGTATACATGCACAATGAAATATTACTCAGCCATAAAGAAGAATAAAACTATGGTATTTGCTGATAAATGGGTGGAGTTGGAAAATAACATGCTAAGTGAAATAAGCCAAGCCCAAAAAACCAAAGGCCGAATGTTTTCTGTGATCAGTGGATGCTGATACATAACAGGGGTGGTGGGTTATGGGGGGGGATAAGAAAAGAATGGAGGAAGTATGGATGGTGTAGAGGAAAATGGGATGGGAGGGGATGGGGGAAGGAAAGATAGTAGACTGAGACAGACAGCATTACCCTATGTATATGTAAGAGCATATGAACTGTGTGAATCTACATTGTGAAAGAAAAGATATATTCCCTGCTATATAATTATATCAAAATGGGTTCAACTGTCATGTATCATTAAAAAGAACCAATGAAATATATTTATACTAAAAAAAATTACATTTCCTTTCACTGTTGAAATTCTCCATCCATTCATGCACTTTGCCGACTTTCTCCACTTCACTTTTTAACATTTTTGTCATAGTTATATCCAAGTCCTTCTCTGATACCCTGGCATACAGAACCTCTCTGGGACTTGCTATTTTGACTATTTTCTTTCCTGATGATGGGTCACATCTTACTTTTTCATATGTTTTAAATAACAGTAGAAAATACATAAATAATATTGAGCCTCCCTCCAAAATGCCCATTTTCCTGTGTGGTCAGCAGTGTGGAAAACTGCATCCGTCTAGCTCATAACTGAGTGAGATCCTGGCTTTGCTATGGCTTTAGTTAGATCCAGTTTATTACTGACTTCAAATGATACGATTATAACTTTCCCATTAGAAGAGACTGGGGCATGAGAGGATGTGGGTTTTTTTTCGTCTCTCCTGCTCCTCCCTCAGCCTCCAGCAGGCCTAGCGAGCCTTTGCCTGGTGACGGGGCCTGACAACCTGACCTCTCTGATTTTTGGTGTTCTCCTCAATATCGAGGGGATAGTAGACACCTTGACCACCTCCTCTTCCTTCTTCCCTTCTTGATTTGCTTCTTCTTTACTTCCTGCCAACCAGTTTCCCTTTTAGGGATTCCTGGATGTTCCTGAAAGCAACTATTTCATGTTTCCTTGCAAAATATTCCAGCTTTCTTATTTTTTTCATTGTTTGACCACCTTTACCCGCGCTTGTGGACCTTGTAAGAAAAATATTTATTCATGCTTTGTATGATTGAAAATGAGTGTGCAATTAAGATAAGTAACAGTCATACCTGAAGCACATGGACTCTTTAGTCTGTGTCAGGCACTGAGCTAAACACTTTCTGTACATTACTCAATCCTCTGAGCTAGTTCTCAACAACATTTTTCCTTTTTTTGTTTCCCCAATGGGTGATTTTAATGCATAGCTAATTTCAAAAACAACACTCTTAGACCAAAAGGGAATTGAAGTGTCAAAAACTGGAGAGAGAAGGAAGCAAGTATAACAGCATCTTACAGTGGAAGACAGGCATATGGTTTACCAAGCACTCTCACCCACTGGCGTAAACCTTACTGATAAGATAGCACAGGCTCCAACTTGCCCTTCAAGTCCTCCTACAGCATCTTGTCCAGGTTCCCCTCCTGGCCCCAGTCCATTTGCACCTACTGTGTGTCCGTGTCTTTCCCCAGTTGCACTCCTTAGCTGCATCAGTCCTTCAGCTCTAGCTCACCCAGGTCCTGCCCTAGTCTAGCATCACGGTGTTCCGTTTGCTCAGTAAGAAGTCAGATGTTCCCCTCTGATGTCTGCTTACTCTGAAGCTTCCTGGCCAAGGCATGTGGGGAAACTTACTGTCTCCATCAGTCAGACTCCTCATCCCTGTTCTGTGGTCAGATAGGCTTATTGTAATTGCTTATTCCTGCCCTCACTTCCTTACAGTGGTGGGGTTTCTTATTGTCTTAACAAAAACTGCAACAATGCTTTGTTTGACAAGAGTCAAACCCTCTTCTAAGTAGACTTAGATACCTTACCTCATTTAGACCTCACAACACACACTGGAGGTCAATGTCATGGTGAATCCCATTTTATAAACAAGGAAGCCAAGGTACTTAGAGGTTAGGTCACCTGCCCAAAGTCACCGGCTACTAAGAGGCAAAGTTTGCACTCTTAATCACTGGGGATTTTACTTCTCTCATTTTCTTCTTTTCTGTTTTTTTCCCCCTTCCTCCTTCATCCTCATCCCTCCCTCCCTTCGCTCTTTCTTCATTACTGGGGATTAAACACAGAGGCATTCTACTACTGAGTGACATCCCCAATGCTTAAAAAGTTTTTTAAATTTAGAGACAGCATCTGGCTAAAATTGCCCAGTCTGACCTTGAGCTTGTGATCTCCCTGCTTCAGCTCTCGAGGAGCTGGGATTACAGGTGTGCACCATTGCACCAGGCTGCTTCTTTTCTTCTTCTTCTCTTTATTTATTAATCTCCATTGCAACTGGATTCAACCAACACTTATTGCTCTGTGCCAAGCAGTGTGCCAGGCACTTGGGATTCAGGAATGAATAAGTTGGAATGCTTGTCAACAGCAAGGTTAAAGCAATTGAGCACTTTCCTTGAGAGCCTGGATCCCAACCAGAGTGGGTCTGAAACATAAAACAACACCTCCTTATGTTTTAGTTAAAACTTCAAGAGTTTATGCTAGAAATAGATGCACCGGGTGCTATTTTTCAACATGGAAAATTTCCCCTCTCACATCTTTACTGCAGTGATAACAAGCTTTCAAAGTCAATGCCATGTCCAGTCCCTTACCGAATGCTGGAGACAGGTCCCCCTTTCACCTCATGCCTGGGAGCTGCGTTTTCATGGAGCTGTGACCAGGCATAGGAGGGCACTCAGAGTGTAGGGGAAATAGGAGTTCAAACCTTTGTTCCACCATCTACTCACAATAGCTTTGGCAAAATCACTGCTCTGAGTTTCACTTTCCTCATCCATGAGATGAAAATAAAATCTGCTTCTAATGCTCTTCAAAGAAAAGTGAAGAATGTGTGCATAAAATCAGTTTGTAAACCACAAATGCAAGGTATGTTGGAAGAATGCCTCCGGTAAATGTCTAATAAAGAAGAAGCTAGTTGTGGGGGTCCACACGAGGATAAATGTGAGGAAAATGGAAACGACTTGGCGGTGGGAATCAAGCAGGCAAGGCTAGATGCACACAGGGGGCAGGTGTTGCTGGAATTAGAACAAATTTTACCCATTCTATCTACTATCCATCAGTATGAACTTTATTTCTTCGAAGAGCCTTGTCAGCCGGGTGCAGTGGTGGACGCCTGTAATCCCAGCACTTGGGAGGCTGAGGCAGGAGGATCTCGAGTTCAAAGCCAGCCTCAGCAACTTAGCAAGGCCTTAAGCAACTCAGTGAGACCCTGTCTCTAAATAAAATATAAAATAGGACTGGGGATGTGGCTCAGTGGTGGAGTGCCCCTGGGTTCAATCCCCAGTACCAAAACAAACAAACAAACAAACAAACAAACAAACAAAAAAGAGCCTTGTGATTTTAGCTTCTAAATATCCTTCAAATAACAACTCTTCACCTTCCCTACCATCACTGGTCAAAGCCATCATTTGCACCTACGTTATTACAGCATCCTCCTAATGATGGATTTGGCTTTTCCATAACCCCTTTGGCACTCTCTCCCCCATCCATTTTCTATAATCCCCTCCTCTTCCTTTTATAAAACAATAGCTTTATTGCAATATAATTCGCATGTGCAATTCACCGACTTAAATGATACAGTGCGGTGGTTCTTAGTGTCTTCACAGAGTGGAGCAACCATAGTCACAATCAATTTTAGAACATTTCTATCACATAAAAAGAAATTTGGAACCATTAGTAGTCATTTCTTATCCCTTCCATCCTCCCATCCACTTCCAGGCTCCAAGCAATCGTTTTTCTACTTTCTATCTTCCTATATCTGTATATTCTTGATACACACCTTCTAAAATATTCTTCCTAATTGTAACAAAGTATCCTTGGATCAATATCCTGCCATTCTGTCTTCCTCCCTAACTACCGTTCTACTCTCTGCTTCTAAGATCAGCTTTTTAAGATTCTGCATGTGAGTGAGATCATGTAGTAATTATCTTTCTATGCCTGGCTTATTTCTCTTAACATAATCCAGGATCATCTATGTTATCATAAATGACAGAATTTCTTTTTTTTTTTGAACCAGGGATAGAACTCAGGGGCACTCGGCCACTGAGCCACATCCCCAGCCCTATTTTGTATTTTATTTAGAGATAGGGTCTCACTGAGTTGCTTAGTGCCTTGCCCTTGCTGAGGCTGGCTTTGAACTCACAATCCTCCTGCCTCAGTCTCCCGAGCAGCTGGGATTACAGGCATGGCCACCACACCCGGCTAGCATTTTGTTCTTTTTATAGCTGAATAGTATTCCTTTGTGTATGTAGACCACATTTTCTTTATCCATTCACCAGTTGGGAGACACTTAGGTTTATTCCATTGGCAATAGTTTAGAGTACAGATATTTCTTTAACCTACTGTTTTCTTTTTTAAAAGAATTTTTTTTTAGATATTTGCCCAGTGGTAGGATGGCTGGGTCATATGGTAGTTCCATTTTCAATATTTTGAGGAGCCTCCTTACTGTTTTCCATAGTGGTTATACTAATTTACATCCCTACCAACAGTGTGTAAGAGTTCTGTTTTCTCCACATCCTCTCCAACACTCATCTTTTGTCTTTTTGAGAATAGTCATTATAACAGGTGTGGAGTGATGTCTCATTGTGGTTTTGCTTTGCATTTCCCTGATGATCACTGATGCTAATTAAGCATTTTTCATATACCCCATTGGCCATTTGTATGTCTTCTTCTGAGAAGTGTGTATTGAGGTCTCTTGCTCCTATTTTGAATAGGATTGTAAAAATTTGTTTTGCTGTATAGTTGTTTGAATTCCTTAGGTATTTGGATATTAACCCCTTGTCCTATGTATAGTTTGCAAGTATTTTCTTCTATTCTGTAGGCTGTATTTTCAATGTTGATTATTTACTTTGCCCTGCAGAAGGTTTTTAGCTTGATGTAATCCCATTTGTCAGTTTTTACTTTTGTTATTTGTGCTTTTGAGGATTTCTCCAAAATCCTTGGCAAGACCAATATAATGAAGTGTTTCCCTGTATTTTCTTCTAGATTGTCATAGCGTCAGGTCTTACATTTAGGCTTAATCCACTTTGAGTTGATTTTTGCATAGATGGGGTCTAGTTTCTATTCATTTCATGTGTATATCCAGTTTTTTCAGCACCATTTATTGAAGGAGACTGTCTTTCCTCATTCTGCCTTCTTGGCATCTTTGTCAAAAATTGGTTGGCTGGCCTGGTGTGGTGGCAGGAGGATCGCCAGTTCAAAGCTAGTCTAAGCAAAAGTGAGGCCCTAAGCAACTCAGTGAGACTGTGTCTCCAAAAAAGGTACAAAATAGGGCTGGGGATGTGGCTCAGTGATTGAGTGCCCCTGAGTTCAATCCCTGGTATAACAACAGCAAAAAAATCAGTTGGCTGAAAATAATTTATTTCTGGGCTCTCAATTCTGTTCCACTGGTGTGTGAGCCTGTGTTTGTGCTGGTCCCGTGATGTTTTGGACACTAGAGCTCTGCAGTGTCTTTTGAAGTCAGGTAGTGTAATGTCTTCACTTTGTTCTTTTAACTCAAGATCACTTTGACTATTTGGAGTCATTTGTGGTTCTACATTAATTTTAGGACAGTTTTCCATTCTGTGAGGAATATTGATGTTTTGATAGAGATTGCATTGGATCTATAAGTTTTCTTTGGGCAATATGGATATTTTAATAATATGATTCCTTCTGACCTATGAACATAGAATATCTATTTTTGTCTTTTGGGGTTTCTTTTATGAATGTTTTATAGTTTTCATTATAGAGTTCTTTCGCTTCCTTGTTAAATTTATTCCTTGGTATTTTATTATTCACTTATTTTTATTAACAGATATGAATTGTACAAATTAGTGAGTTTCACTGTGCCATTTCCATTTATGCACACATTGTGCATTCCTTATATCTATTTGCCTTTCCACTCTCTCTTGCCCTCTGCTCTCTACCCTCCCCAAACCCTTTTCCTTGTCCCTAATAATCCCTCTTCCAATTTCAGATCATCTTTCTTTAATTTTTTACTGTTATTTAGTTTTTTGGTTTCCACAAATGAGAGGAAACGTGATACTTATCATGTGTCTGATTTATTTTTAAAAATATTTTTTAGTTGTAGAGGGACACAATACCTTTATTTCATTCATTCATTCATTTATTTATTTTTACAGACTTCATTTTGATTCATTGTACACATATGGGGTACAAATTTTCATTTCTATGGTTGTGCATGATGTACATTCATATCATTATTGTTAATCATACATGTACATAAGGTAATGATGTCTCTCTCATGCCACCATTTTTCATACCCCCACCCCCTCTCATTTTCCTCTCATTTCCCTCTACATAATCTAAAGTTCCTCCATTCTACTCTCACCCACCATCCCCAATACCAGATTTTATATTATCATCCACTTATCAGAGAAAACTGGATCAAACCCAGTGCCTCACATATGCCAGGGGAGCGCTCTACTACTGAGTCACAACCCCAACCCTGTATGATTTTGCTTAACATGTTGTCCTCCAGTTCCATTCATTTTTCCTGCAAATGACAGGATTTCATTCTTTTATTTTTATTTTTTATTTTTGTTTGTTCTGTTTAGTTATACATGACAGTAGAATCTATTCTGATATATTTATGCAAACAAGGAGTAGGTCTTATTCTAATTAGGACCCTAGTTCTGTGGATTTCCACGATGTCGAGACCCACTGTGGTCTATTCATACACGTACATGGGAAAGTTATGTCAGATTCAGTTCTGTGTATACATCATATTTTCTTTCTTTTTTTTTTTTTTGTCTTTTTGTTTTATTTGCAGTGCTGGGGATTGAACCCGGGGCCTTGTGCATGCAAGGCAAACACTCTACCAACTGAGCTGTATCCCCAGCCCCACCCATATTTTCTTTATCCATTCATCTGTTGACAGGCACGTAGGCTGATCCCATCTTTTGGCTGAGTGTAGCTGTGGTTATCATGGGTAGGCAGGCATCTCTCTTGTATGCTGGCTTCATTTCCTTTAGAGCTACACCCAGGACAGGGATAGCTGGATCACTTGGTAGTTCTAGATTTAGTTTTTTGAGAACCTCCATACTGTTATCCACATAGCTGAACTAATTTACATTCTTACCAACAGAGTAAAGAATTTGTTTTTATCCACACCCCCACCAGCATTTATTTATTTATTTACCTTTTTTTTTTTTTTTTTTTTTTTTTTAATAGCAGGGATTGAACCCAGAGGTGCTTATACTAAGCCAGGCCTTTTTATTTTTATTTTGAGACAGGGTTTCACTTAGTTGTTTAGGGCCTTGCTAAATTGCTGAGCCTGGCTTTGAACTTGTGATCCTCCTGGCTCAGCCTCTCAAGCTGCTGGGATTACAGGCATGCACCACTGCACCTGGCTGTATTTATTTGGTTTTGAAAATAGTCATTTTAAATGGGGTAAGATGGAATCTTATTCTAGCTTTGATTTACATTTCCCTGGTGGCTAAAGATATAATGCATTTTTTCCATATATTTATTGGCCATTTCCGTTTCTTTTGAAAACTGTATATTCAGATCATTTGCTCATTTTTTATTGAATTACTGGTATTTTATTTTTTGCAGTTGTTATAAGTGGAGTTATTTTCTTGATTTCTGTTTTAGATAGTTCACTATTATTGCATGGTAATATTACTGATTTTTGTATGTTGTTTTGTATCCTGCAACTTTATGAATTTTTAGCATTTTTTTGGTGGAGTCTTTAGGGTTTTCTATGTATGTGACATGTTGTCTGTAAGCAGGGATAGTTCAATTTTGTTATTTCCAACTTATATTTCTTTAACTGATTTTTTCTTATGTAATTGCTCTGGCTAGGACTTCCAGTACCACTTTGAATAGAAGTGGTGAATGTGGGCTTCCTTGTGCTTTTTCAGATTTTAGAGGAAAAGCTTTCAACTTTTCCCGTTCACTGTGATGTTGGATGTGGGTTTGATGAGATGATGTATTGTGGTGAGATACTTTCCTTTGTACCTAATTTGTTGAGAGCTTTCATTGTGAAAGAATGTTGCATTTTGTCAAATGCTTTTTGGTGCATTATTAACATGATCATATGGATTCTGTCCTTCACTCTGTTAATATGATGTATCGTGTTTATTGCTTTGCATATGTTGACTTGCATATTCATCCCTGCCTCCCTAGGCTGGATCTCACTTGATCATGGGATGGTCTTTTTAATGTCCTGTCGTATTCAGTTTGCAAATATTAGACTGAGGATTTTGCGTTTATGTTCATCAGATACACTAGCCTGTGGTGTTCTTCCTCTTGTTATTTTTCTCCTTGTTTGTTTTTTTGGTATCAAACCAATGCAGTCCTCAGAGTATGAGTTTGGAAGAATTCCCTCTTCTTCAATTTTTTTGGAGTAGTTTGCAAAGAATTGTATTACTTCTTCCTTAAATGTTCAGTAGAATTCAGCAATAAAACTATCTTTGATGGAAGATTCTTTATTACTGATCAAATCTCATCGCTCATTATTGGTCCATTCAGATTTTCTACTTCTTCATAATTCAAGTTTTTAGGTTGTATGTGTCCAGGAATTTATCCATTTCTCCTAGACTTTTCTATTTGTTGGCATATGATTGTTCAGATAGTCTCTTATGACCCTTTTCATTCCCGTAGCACTGTTGTAATATTTCTTTTGTCTCCAATTTTATTTGAGCCTTCTCATTTTTTTCTTAGTATAGTCACATACTAAAGTAAAACTTTCAATTCTTTAATCTTTTCAGAAGACCAATTCTTTGTTTCATTGATCTTTTGAGTAGTTTTAATATCCATTTTACTTATTTTGGCTCTGATCTATGTTATTTCTTTCCATCTACTAATTTTGGATTTAGTTTGTTCTTGTTTTATTAGTTCCTTGAGGTGAGGTGCAACATTAGGACCTTTATTTGACCTTTATCTTCATATCGTCTTTCTGTGTTGCTCAGGCTGGCTCACATCCCATAGATTTGGATATGTTGTGTTTCCATTTTCATTTATTTCAAACAATTTTAAAAATTTTCTTTTGAATTTCTTCATTAACCCATTGACTTTTTCAGGAGGATGTTTTCAAATTTCCATGTATTTGTGGAATTTCTGAAGTTGCCTCTGTTATTTATTCCTCATTTTATACTGGGTGGTCTGAAAAGATAGCTGAAACGATTTTGGGTTTCCGAAATTTGTTAAGGCTTGTTCTGTGGCTTAAGTTGTGGTCTGTCCTGAAGAAAGGACCATGTGCATTTGAGAAAAATGTGTATTCTGCAGCTTTTGGGTAGGATGCTTTGTAAATGTCTGTGAGGTCCATTTGGCCTAGAGGGCAGTTTAAATCCAAAGTTTCTTTGTTCATATTCTGTCTGGATGGTTTGTTCATTGCTGTAAGTGAGGCATCAAAGTCCCCAAATATTAATACATTGTTGCCTATCCTTAGATCTATTACTATTTGCTCTGTGTTTTAAGGTTTTCCACATTGGAGTATATTTACAATTGTTATATCCTCTTGCTTAATTGATCCTTTTCTTTTTTTTAGCAACAGTTCTCACTGCAGTAGTTTTTAATTAAGTGACAAATTATGATTGCATCCATGTATGAAGTATAATATGAAACCTGAAAAAAAAAATATAAAACACAATGTGGATTGACTAAGCCAAGCTGATAAACATGTCCATCACTCACTTACTTAGCACTTTTTGATAGTGAGATATTTGAAATGAACTTTCTCAGCTATTTTGAAACGTCTGATTCCCGTTTGGTTCAGGCTACACAGGTAGCCATTAAAATGCAGCATAACATCAGGAGGTGTCAACGGGCAATGAGAAGCCTCCCTCCCAAACCAGGCCATCGTACCACTGTTCACCCACCGGAGCTGCCTGCCGCCTGCTTGTCTCGTTGTATAATGACGTCATCTCTTTTCACAGTTTATGATGTGAACTTTATCTGACATAAGAATAACTACCCCTGTACTCTTCTGGTTTCTATTTTTTATGGAATTTCATTCTCCATCCTTCCTTCGAGCCTCCGTGTGTTCTTGTCTTTTTATTTTAACTTGACAACTTAATCAAGTCACCTGCAAGTTAATATTGACAGGTCACTCACTATTGTTGTGCTGCCAATTATTTTCTAGTCTTGTAGATCTTTTCTTCCTTTCTTCCTCTCTTTCTGCTTTCGTGATTTTTTTTCTCTAGGAGTATGTTTTTATTCCTTGCTTTTTAGTTTTAGTGCTTGTATTATAGGTTTCCCCCTCCCCCCATGGTTGTTACTATAAGGCTTGCAAAAAAATCTTATAATGTATTATTATCAACTGATAACAAGTTAACTGCATTAAAACCTCCAGGCTTTAACTCCTGTCCTACATTTTGAATCTTTTATGTCACAATGTATATATTTTGTATCATGTATTCCTTAACAAATCATTGTCATTATATTTTTTATTTATATTTGTTCTTATTAGATGTCATCATTATTTTTAATAGTTTTGTCTTTTAATCTTCATGCTGAAGATATAAGTGGAGTGCTCTTACCAGTGAGTTTTGTACCTTCAGATATTTTCAAGTTGTTCACTAACATTAATTCTTTCTGCTTGAAGAACTCCTGATAGCGTTCTGATAAGCCGGGTCTGGTGGTGATGAACTCCTCCCTCAGCTTTTTGTTTTTAATCTCTTCTTCATTTATGAAATATAGCTTTGCTGGATAAAATGTTCTGAGTTTGAAGTTTTTTTTCCACACTTTAAATATATAGTTCAATCACATTATTTCAACTATATTATTTGTTTATTTATTTATTTATATTTTTGCTGCTTTTAAGATCATCCCTTTGTCTCTGATTTTTTGACGTTTTGATTATAACATGTCTTGGGATTAGTCTGATTCACATTGAAGCTGACGGGGGACTTTTGACCTTCCTGCATGTGAATTGTGTCTTCAGGTTTGGAAAATTTCTACTATTATTTCTACACCTTTGTCTTCCTCTCCTTCATCTTGAGCTCTAATGATCTGAAAATTTACTTCTTTGACATTGTCCCATAAATCGCATGAGCCTTCTTCATTCTTTGCCTCCTGTGACTGAATATCTTCCAACAGCTTGTCTTGGTCTTCCTTCTGCTTGATCTATTCCTCTGTTGGTGCTCTCTATTTCATTTTTTTGGCTCCAGAATTTGTTTGATTTTGCTCTCATTTCAATCTCTATGTTAAACTTTTCTACTAAATCACTGAATTATTCCTCTGTATTTTCCCAAAGCTCACTAAACTTCACGGTAACAGCTATTTTGAATTCTTTGACAGATCATGCATCTATCTCTCTTTAGATTCAGCCAGTGGCTCCTTACTTTGTCATGTTTCCTCGCTTGTTCTTGATCCTTGGGGTTGTGCATCCATCATTACTCATTGACAGCATCAGTTTTTGTTCAACCTTTGCAATCTTTTTTTTTCTGTGGCTGTCCTACCATGCACCTGTTCAGGAATTCTGAGAAGACTGTCTATTGTGGCTCTTAGACCCATTACTGCTGAAGCCACTATAGTGCTAGAGGGTGTCCTAAGCCCAGGTCTGTCATAACCAGTGGAGCCCAAGGTAGAGCCTATGAGGGGCTGGAATTCTGACAATGGGCCTGTTACCTGGAATGTGGTAGATGGGTCTTCCTCCAGGTCTTCTGTTGGATTACTGGATGAGTCCCTGTGTTGGCCATACTATTCAGATCTGTAGTTATAATGGGACAGAACTGAGACACAGGGTTATTTTGGTTCCTTATCTGAGACTGAACTCTTCAGGCCTATCTCCAGGATTATGTGCAATTGTGTCTCCCAGTGTGTTTCTGGATGAGCAGATCTGCTTTCACACTTCACTTGAGAAGGCATGAAACCAGTTTATTGGGCCTTTTGAAGACACACAATGTGATCAAGGTCAGAGCATCAGCCATCAGAGACACCACTGGGCATGCTTCCCTCTGGGTCCCTCAGTGGGCAGTGCTACTCTCAATCCACAAACAAGAAGGACCAGGACTGAGACCCAGAGCTACTTGAGATTCTGCTGAGGGACAGAGTTGAGCAAGCCTGCTGCAGGGACTCAGATGGGTGTGTCTCCTGGGGGACCTGTCTGGGTAGAACTGCTGTCAGACCTCAGCTGGGAGGGACTATAACTGAGTTTCAGGGCCAATTCAGCAGGGCTCTGATGTCAGCAATCCCAATCTGATGGCACCAGCGGGCAAGACTCCCAGCAATTCCTTATGCAGATGGGATCACTCACATACCACAGCTGAGAGCGGTTGGAACTGACTTTCAAGTTCCTCTCCAGAGCTGTTATTGGTTGGAGGATAGCAAGCCTTTCCTGATGCCTTAGACAGCCACCTCATCTAAGCCGTTTCCTGCACAGGTGGAACAGTTCCCAGGCAGAAAGGGACTGGAGCTGAGACAGGGAAGGCTGAATCTTCTGTAGGATGGAGACGAGCAAGCCTGACACAGTGGCTCGGAAGGGTGTGACTCCCTCTGTGTCCTTGAATAAACTGGGACCACAGCTGAGAGGGACTAGATCTGAGGTACAGGGTAATGTTTGGGCACACAGATGAAACCGAAGTCACTGAGCAGAAGAGCTGGATTGCTGAGGCATTAGAGTGCATAATTCCTCCTGGACTCCTTGGCAGATGGATTTGTGCATCAAGGCCAAATGGGACCGTAGTAAGCCCTTTGGGGAATAGGACTACTTCCATATTTGAACCTGGGAGCTCAATTGGTGGGTCTGCTACCTGGGTGTGTGTCTGTGCTTTCTAGATGACCCTCGTAGGTCTTGGATTGCACTGAATTTTCAGAAGTTCTTACTTGAATCAGAATGGTCCCTCAGAGACTTGTCTATGGATGAGTGCAGAATTCTTGTTCTTGGTGGGTATTAGCAGGTTACCTCTTATTCTTCCATCTTGCTGATGTCCTTCCCCCACAGAGTGATCTTTTAACAACACACATTTGATCACCCAACTTAACTAGGTCAATGTCTGTGTTAGTTTCCTAGGACCGCTGCAACGAAGCACCTTAACCTTTGATGATTCGAAACAATAGAAATTTATTCTCTCACAGTTCTGTAGAGTCCAAAATTGGTGTCAGTAGGACTGATTCCTCCCAGAGGCTCTGAGGGAAAGTCTGTCCCCTGCCTCTGTCCTAGCGTTTAGTGGTTGAGGGCATTCCTTGGCTTGTTGATGCATCCCTCTAACCTCTGCTTCTGTCTTTGCATGACTGTCTTCTCTCTGTCTCTTGGTCTTCACAGGACATTCTCCTCTCGGTGTCTGTGTCTAAATTTCCTTCTCTGTAGAGGGATACCAGTCATTGGATTGTGGTCCACTTTAATTTAGGATGACTTCAGTTCATCTTAACTTGATCACATCTCTAGGGACCCTACTTACAAATAAGGTCACATTCTGAAGTGCCAAGTGGGCATGAAATTGTGGGGGACGCTAATTAACCCAGTATGAATTCCCTCATCATTTAGCGAATACTTATTTTGTCCCTGCTGTGTTTCAGGAAGTCCCAAGCCACAGTATCCTACTCTCTGGGATAAACACTCGTTAGTTCTCCATGCCTACCTTCCCCAGGGGCTCTTTCTAGTTCCTCAGTGTGCCAGGTTCTTTCTCCTCCCGGATGTGTCTCCTCCTTGTCTATTGTTCTTTGGATATCAATCAGCTCATTCATCTTTTTTCTGGACCAGGTCACCCTGTTTTGTGCTCCCTCCTTTGTAGTTTTAATCAGTCACTAATTATTCATTTATTAATTTGATTAATGTTTGCCTTCTCCTTGACATAATACACAGGATCCTTTTTTCCTTTCCCTTCCTGTTATGTCCCTGGAACTTGGTACAGTATCTGGCACATTGTGGGTGACCAGTAAACATTCGTGGGAAAAAATAAAGCCATATCTGATCTTGAATTTGGGGGACCTCAAGGTAGAAGCCAGAACTGGGTGTTCAGATGAAGATGGCAACTCTGCAGTGTATTTCTAATTTGCCCACCTGTATGCAGCTTGTGCCAGAGATTCCTGATGAGGTAGTTGGCTAGACTTTGCTCTTGGTTGCCTGTTTACCTGAGCTACAAACAGGGACCAGGAACTTCCCTCAAATCTTGGTTTTCTCTCATATCCAATGTATAATCTCTCATCACGTCCTGGAGGCTTTGCCTTGATCAGTCTGTTAACCTTTCCCTGCCTCGGCTACCTCTGCCCTCAGGGAGAGACCTTCATCATCTCTTTCCTTCAAACTGAAATCCTTGCAGCTCCTCCTTGCAGACCAGACTGTTTGCTTTTAATCCATTCTTTACATGGCAAGCAGATCAGTTTCTCTAAAATACGAGTGTGAAGAAGTCCTTATAGCAGTTTGTGAGGGTTGTCGTAGCAAAGTACACACAGGGTGGCTTAAATAAGAAAAGTGTGTGGTTTCACAGTGCTGCAGGCTCAGAGTCTAAAACTGAGGTGTTGGCAAGGTTGGTTCCTTCTGAGGGCTGTGAGGGAAGTCCTCTGCGCTGGACTTCTGTCTTGGCTTGCAGACAGTCGTCTTCTGACGTCTCTTCATACACTCCTATGCGTGTATGTTTCTGTGTCTTAATTTCTACTTTTCTTTAAGGAAATATCCATACTGGATTAGGGGACACTTTAATAACCTTATTTAACTTGATTACCTCTGCAAAGACTCTATTTTTCAAATAAGGCCATATTTTGAGTCATTAGGGGTTAAGATTCCAATATGTCCTTTTCCAGGGACACAGTTCAGTCCATAACAATTGCTTCTGAGCTGAATAAGCCTCCCCTTCACCTGAGGTTCTCTGAGCTTTGTGTGATGTGGCTCTGGCTGGGCTCTGCAGCTTCATCTCCTGCCGTGCATTCCATGCTCCAGTTGTTAAGTATTTCTTTCTTCTCCTTGCCTTAGGGTCTTCCTATTCCATCTGCCCGAAAATGCCCATTCCCCCTGTTGGTTAACCCTGGTGATTAGTCCTCACCCCCAGGCTAGATTAGATGTCACAGCCTCTCAGAAGCCTGCCCTGACATTCCTCCATCAATTCTGGATCAGGCATCGTCTTGCACACATGCTACGGAAATGAACCTCAGTACTTACAACACTGTCTCCCCCAGTAGACTCTGAGCTGCACAGATACGAAGGCTGCATCTGGTTCCTTGCTACATCACCCAGCCTGGCACAGTGCCTGGAACACAATGGTCCCTTGGTAAATATTTTCAGAATGAAAGAATGCCTGATGGTCATTTAGGATTCTGAACAGATGTAAGAAACACGGAGGATCTCAAACCACTGTCTGAAGAGCCGAATTCATTACAGTCATTGTGGTTGGGGAAGAGACCTGTCCGGAATGGCAGGAGCCCTCTTTCTTTCAAGGTGCTTCTTGATTTCTTAATGGTTACACCTTAAAACAGACTCCGAGGGGCTTTGAGTCAAAGAAACTCTTAAAGATCATGAAGCCCCCAGTTCCCTAAATTTTAGAAAGGGGGAACTTGAGATCTGGAAGTAGGATCTTACTTTCATGCTTTTACTGTTAGAACCAAGACTGGAACTCGGGCCCCTTGGATTCTTCCTGAACAAAGGAAATGCTTTGTCTCTTTATAGAGATCATGCTGCATGGAGGCTGAGATGGCTCTGGTCCTCTCTCTAGCCTCTGGTCTTACCCCTTATCAGGTAAGTGGCCGAGGGAGAGTTACTTAACCTCCCTGCAGCGTCATTTCTCCATCTGTCACGTGGGGAGAGTGAGAGTACCTGTCTCATAGAACTGTTGGGAGGACTCCGTAAAGAAAAGCATGCCCAGAGCATAGTGTCTGGCAGGTGGCCAGCATCCCCAACCCCGGACACTCACTATTTATTCTGTGAGGCAGAGAAAATATTTCAATATAGTGAGTAGCCATTCACATTACATCTTGGAAGTCTGCCTGGTGTGTACTTAGGTTAAGCAAACACACGAAAGCAGGAGGCTTAGTCATGGTGACCACCCACTCCTTTTTATATACACAGATAGCGCTTGATTTCATTTGGTTAATTTGGACAATAACACATGGTCAAGCCTTTCCTGGTTTATTGGTGACTTATCAAAACAGTCAAAATGATTTTTTTTTTGCAATGATTCATGGACCCTTTGGAACTCACAGCTCTTGAATGGTGGGCAGCAAGGAAGGCGTACCCGATAGATGGGGAATATAAACATGGACTCTTTGTTTATGGTTGCTTCCTTTGTCCAGATGTTTTCTCTCCACTGCAATCTCTCCCTTTTCATGCCATGTCTGTGACTTTATTCAGAATCCACACTTCAGCTAAGGGCTCCAGGCTCCCAACATTTCCTCTTATCTGTTGCCATGAGCAGAAAAGGGAAAAGCAGACACCACTCAACAGGGAGAAGAGGTTTTCCTGATGCCTCTTTGGAATGCTTTCTCATCGTCCACCTCCAGCACCAGCCTGGCAACTCATTTTAGAAGACAGAGTTTTCCGAGCCACTGAAGTGAGAACTGAGAACTGATGTGGTCTAGAGATCTCCCTCAGCTGTAAGGATTTAGCCTTCCATTGCCAGGTCTCCTTGGGGCCCTTTGTGCTCTGAGGGAATAGGCTTTGTCTCTCATGCCATGTCTCTCACGCCATTCCCTAGGAAAGTCTTCCTGGAGCCTTCTCCAAATTTGGAAAGAGTCTCCTTGGAGCCATAGTCATGTCTCATAACATCCTCATTAGTAGGTAGGTGACCAAGGTGGAGGAAGAGTGGTTGGGAACATTGGAAGATGGGGCCATCTGTAGAAGTGAACTGTCATTTGGCTTACTTGGTGAGAGGTAGATTGATATGGAGGGACAACAGATTTTAGGCAATGGGGAGGCAGTTTGCATGCTGTGTGTGTTGCTTTAGTCCAGAGATCAACAATGAAGGTATGTTAGAATTTTTGTGGTTTGAGAGGTACTTTCAGGCTCCTTGGGGATTCAAGAGATGTTGATGATGTCAGGGGCTCCTTCGTGCATGGTAGTAGTTCAGGAGAGAGTCATAATGAGTTATAATAAAGGTTTACGTTTTTATCCATTGGAGAAACCTTGGAGTTGTTATAGCTTCAGCCATAATAGTGGCCCAGTGGTTCCTTCCAGTTACTGGCCTCTGTTAGCTGATGTGGAATCCTGTGTCCTCCAAGGCATGTCCCTGGCTCTTGGGTCAAGGAGAGAGAATGCACACCTGGCAGCATGGATTCTGAGAAGCATCTTTAAGTATTTCTGTAAATATCAAAGGAAGTGGGGGCCAGTTTAGGAGAGAGAAGAGACTTTCTGTTAATCTATTTTGGGGATTCCAGTAAGTTCCACTCTGAGATATCCCAGATTCACATAAAAAAGAAGTAGCCAAGTGCCTGGCTGGCAGGGCTTCTTTCCTCCAGGCTTCCTTCCCTTCCTTGCTTCCTCTTTCTTCTCTTCCTCTCTTCCTTCTCCTTTTCTTTTTTCCCACCTTGTTTTCTTCTAAGAATTTAATCTATTATCTTATTTCAAAAGATCAATGTAACAAATAAGATAATAAATTAAAACAGGAGCTGAGAGTGTCACTCAGTGTGAGGCCCTGGGTTCATGCCCGGCACCAAAACAAATAAGTCAGCAATAAATAACAATAGCTGAGGGGTCAGAGGCAAAAACATAAGGCAGGGAGATGATGGCATGTGTGAAGTGAGTGCACAGAATTAGTAGGAAGGGGGTCCTAGGCAGGGATGGACAACCAAACTGAAGAGACAGACAGGCTGAACCCAGCACCAAAAAGCCGCATAGCTTTGTGTGATAGGCCACACATCTGCTATGATGAGGATGGGGTCTGTCTTCTCTGAAACTCATGTTGAAATTTGGTCCCCAGTGGAACAGTGTAGAGAGGTGATGAGACCTTTGGAAGGTGTTTGGGTCATGAGGGCTGCACTCTTAAGAAGGATGGATGCTACTCTCAAGGACTGGTTGAATTCTCATGGGAGTGAATGAGTTCTTCCTCTTGCATGACCAGACAGGTCACCATGACAGTGGGTGGTTAAAAAGTGAGGCCACCCACGTGCTGCGTGCACCCGCTTGCCCTTCTGCTTTTCTGCCATAAAACAAGGCAGCAAGATACCGTCAGTAGGTACCAGCACCATGCTCTTGGACTTCCCAGTTTCCAGAACCATGAGCCAATATAAACATCTCTCCTTTATAAATGACCCAATCTCTGGTATTCTGTTATAGCAACAGAAAATGGACTAAGAAATCATCACGCATTGCAACAGCACTGGGATGGTTTTGTTTATCCTTTGCTCATCTTTTATATCCACAATCATTCCACACAGGATGTGAATGGTCACGAGAAACAAGCTAGACTATATCAGCTCAGGCACTGCACTGGATCTGGCCCCTTTGGCTTTTTTAGCTTGATAGTCATGTAACCCTCTCTGGGGTATATGGTAGCTCTTATTTTTCTGCAACTGCTGCCTCTTGTCAGATACTGGTAAGCCAATAGGCAATCAACAAACAGGCACAGTCTATCCACAGCAACAGCAAACAGGTTCACTACACGACATAATAAGTTCCTGATTTATCATAGACCTGGTAGGCTCCTATACAGTCTTCGAATTACTATTGCAAGAAGTGAAACTGAGATTCAAATTCTCAGGTTTTCTTGAGATTGAAGAAAAAAAACCGTGGTCCAATTGCAAATTCTTTCCTTTCATTTTGCCTCCAGTTTCTGTCAGTGATCTTTTCCATTTGTTCATCAGGTACTCAGAAACAATTATTTTGCCAGGCACACTGGTGCACACCGGTAATCCCAGTGGCTTAGGCAGCTGAGATAGGAGGATTGCCAGTTCAAAACCAGCCTCAGCAACATGGCGAGGCTCCAAACATCTCAGGGAGACCCTGTCTCTAAATAAAATATAAAAAAGAGCTGTGGATGTGGCTCAGTGGTTAAGCATCTCTGGGTTCAATCCCTGGTACCCAAAACCAAAAAACAAAAAAACCCCATAAAACCCCAATTATTTTATGTTTATTTATTTTAGTTGACAAATGATAGGTGTATATATTTATGAAGTACACTGTGATATTTTGATAGATTGTGGAATGATCAAATCAGGATAATTAACATACTTTCACTTTAAATATTTATCATTTCTTTGTAGTGAGAACATATAGAACATTGAACTCTTTTAGATAGTTTGAAATATGTCAATATAGTACTATATTATATGTATAATTTATATATACCTTATTATTACCTGCAGTCACTGTACCTAATTCTCTTGGGTTACTGAAACTTTGTACCTTTTTCCCTATCCACACCCTCCATCCCTGTTCCCAGCCTCTCTCCCAAGATTCCTGTTATATGTCTTTTCTTTGAATTATTCTCCTGCCCACTTTTTGCACATTATCACTACCGTTTTTTATAAGCTTCAACAGAGGCATTCAGTTGCCTATTTCACTTTCTTAAAGTTAAATTTTCTTCTTTCTGTGGCCAATAAGTATTCATGAGTATTATATCAATTGGAAATTTTGGTTTGACTTTCAAAATATCTTTTTGTTCTGGCAACCATTTTATACTTATGTTTCATTTCCATTTATTTTTATAACTCAGTTTACATGCTGTGGTTTAAATGTGTCTTGTGAATGTTCGTATGTTGGGAATTTAACCCCCAAATATGCTGAAGTTATTTGGAGGTGGGCCCCTAGGAACGGAATTAGGGTTAGAGGAGGCAGTGAGGGTGGGGCCCCCATGATGGAATTAGTGACTTCATAATGAGTGGAAGAGTGACCTGAGCTGACCTTGTGATGACCTCTGCCATGTTATTTCACAGTAAGAATGCCCTGTCTAGATGCTGGTGCTATGATCTTGGATTTCCTAGCCTTAAGAAGTGTGAGAAATACGGCTGAGGATATAGCTCAGTTGGTGGAGTGCATGCCTCACATGCATGAGGCCCTGGGTTCAATCCCCAACACCACAAGAAAAAGAACTGAGAAATCACTTTCTTTCTTCATAAATCACTCACCTGTGGTATTGTGTTATAGGAATAGAAAATGGACTCAGTCTACAAATTCTTATTTCACCATATGCCAGTGTCAGAGAGAACAAATTAATGATTATAATCATGCCAATTCCCTAACCTTCTTAGCAAAACCACTATTTTCTCATACACCATACATTTCTTTCTTTTTTGGTACTGGGGATTGAACTCAGGGGTACTCGGCCACTGAGCCACATCCCCAGCCCTATTTTGTATTTTATTTAGAGACAGGGTCTCACTGAGTTGCTTAGGGCCTTGCTAAGTTGCTGAGGCTGGCTTTGAACTCACGATCCTCCTGCCTCAGCCTCCCAAGTGCTGGGATTACAGGCGTGCGCCACCGCGCCCGGCTACACCATACATTTCTAATAACTGGTGTAATTGCTAGAAGTCATTGCTGAGTAAACAAGGTTCTATCTGATCTGGGACATAATTATAATTCATCAACTAAGGGATAAGTTTTATAGTGACTCAGGCTGCAAGTGTCATTGGGGAGCACTGCTCACCTATCTCCCGGTGGTGGGGGGGGGTAATCCAAGGCTGATCCTTAACTGATTAAAACTCTTCCAACTGCATCACAACCACAGTGCCTACCCACTGTGATGCTGTGGCTCTGGGGGAGTAGCTGTAAATACCTTGCTTATCAGTCCTCCTGCGGCGTGCCACACTCTAGGTTACCTCAAGTGTTCCTGCACATGAACCTTTTGTGCCTAAGCCTGCGGCCAACATGCCTCTGCGGTTTGAATGTATCAGAAGTTTTTGCTCTAAACACGACAATTGTTCCTTCCTCAGCGGTCTGTGTTCTTCTCACCTTGAGCTATTTACAAGCAAGATGCTGAGTCAGTTTAGTAAAATGTACAATCCATCCAAATACTGCTTCATCCTATTTCTGAGCCAAATGCCAAATTCCACCAGTTACCTGGAAGAGGACTCCCTCTAGTGCCCACAACGGTGACTCTCCTGGAAAGCCATTATTACTTGACTCAGGACACTAAATCAAGTTCCCAACCTCCTAAGTGCCCAAGTGCAATGACCAGTGCTGGGTGTGTGATCACGAGTCGCTGCCTTGCACATTTGTGGCACAAACCTAATTCAGAAAACGGTGTGCACCAAAATGTATGGTGTTCCTTAAGAGACTGGGAGGTGAGCTTAAGTGATTCTCAGATGCCATTCAGCTGAAGTATCCCAAAGGCTTCCCATAGTTTTATTTTTTATTTTTTTGGAAGTTCCAGGGAGAGGTCATCATTGATACTCAACAGCCATGTCATGCCAATATTCCCTGCTTGACCATCAGTATGATTCCTCAAATACCTGCCTGTATCATTTCCCAGACATCCTGGTATCTGCTGTGGTTAAAGAGCACACGAGACTCCAATGTGCCAGGGAGACCGCAGAAGCATGCTGCTTCCTTCTTACCTGGTCACTTGCTGTCTCATCAGGACCTTGGTTTGCAGCAACCTAACCCAGCAGCTGGTTGCTGCCCATCACGTTATGTTAGTGCTGCATGATAAGCAGCAGAGCAACATGTGACCAAAGCAAAAACCCCAATCTCCTGTAACGTGGGCAGACTGTCTTCTCTCCAAGCCTCATACTTCTGGTCTCAGGTGACTGCTGTAGTGCTTCTCAGTCCAGTTCTCCTTCTCAGGGGAAGATGAATCCCAGGCACCGTCTATTGCCCGTGACTCAGCCCCACACAGGACAGAAGCAGCTAAGACTAGCATTCTTTAAGAAAATAAGGATGATATTTTCTTAAGAATGACCACTCCTTTCCTGGGCATCATTTTCTGAATAGGATTCTTTTCATCTTCCACAGCTCCCCTCCACTCCTTCTCCATTCATGGCTTCTCTGTGTAGGTATGATTGGTTCAGCTCCACTGCTCTCCACAGGCAGGCAGCAGGATTATGCTTTCCAGAACTGCTTTCCTTGTTTTGCAGAAAGAGGGCCTAGGTTGAGAAAGGCAAAGGTCATGAGATTACTTTACATATGGGAGCAGAGTGTCACCTCTGATGGGGTAAAAGAGCCTCACAAGGTGAAGTCACTCTCCAGCCCGTCATTCTGTTAGGAATCCGCACTGCAAATTCAGAGGAATTTAAATGGAGTTTTGAACAGCAATTTCTCCTTTTTTATAGTGATATCTAATAGTAGGGTTGATTTCAACATAATCACACAATTTGCTCCATTTTAGGCCCCAGTATTTCTTCTTATTCTTCCTCCTGTTCTTCCTCTCCCGATCCTCCTCCTATTTAATTACTGTTTCTGTAATTGGTGCTTTATAGACATAAGGTGGAATTCACTGGTATATTCACATGTGGACACAACATAATGTGCTCATGTTCATTCCCCAGTTCCTCCTTTTTCTTGTCTTTCCTCCCTCCCCCTGAATCCTCTTCTTCTTCTGAATCCCGATTCTGCTTCTATTTTTTTGGGATCTGCTCCACCCCCACCTTCCCCTTATTTTGCTCCAGCTTCCACATATGAAGGAAGAAAACATTTGACCCCTGACTTCCTAAGTCTGGCTTATTTCACTCAGCAATATGTTCTCTAGTTCCATCCATTTACTAGCAAATGACATAATTTCATTCTTTGTGGTGGAGTGGAACTCCATTCTGCATGTTACCTCATTGTCTTGAACTATTCATCTGTTGACGGGTACCTGGACTGGTTCCATAACTTGGAACCAGCGAATTGTGCTGCTATTAACATTGAAGTGACTGTATTACTACAATATGCTGATTTTAGGTTTTTTTTTGTGTGTGTGTATAAATACCAAGAAGTGTGATAGCTGGGTCATAGGGTGGTTCCATCCCTAGTCCTTTGAGGAATCTCCATACTGCTTTCCAGAGTGGTTGTTCTAATTTACAGCCCCACCACCAATGTCTGAGTGTACCCTTTTCCTCACAGCCTCACCAGCTTTAATTATTACTTATATTCTTGATTGCCATTCTAACTCGAGTAAGAAAAAATATCTATGTAGTTTTGATTTGCATTTCTCTGATTACTAGAGATGTTGAACATTTTTAAATGCATTTGTTAGCCATTTGGATTTCTTCTTTTGAGAAATTCTGTTTAGTTCTTTTGCTCATTTATTTAGCCTTTTAAACAAATGGTGCAGGGAAAACTGGGCATCAGTATGTAGAAGAATGAAATGAGATTCCTATTTTTCACTCTGCACAAAGTCAACTTGAAGTGGATCAATAATGTAGGTTTCAGACCAGAAATTCTGAAACTGCTAGAAGAAAACATAGGGTCAACACACAGGCATGGACTTTCTCAATGAGATCCCTTAAACTCAAGAAATAAAACCAACTATCAGTAAGTGTGACAGGATCAAATGAAAAAGCTTTTGGACAGAAAAGGAAACACAGCATGAAGAGAGAGCCTTCAGAATGGGAAAAACATCTTTGCCAGGTACTCTGACAGAGGATTAATACATCTAGAATATCTGAAGATAATTTTTTGAGGTGATAGATAGCACCCTCTCGTTTCCACCTCTGCACCACTCAGAACTTCCAAAATTGTCTCTTATTCTATCCCTTATATACAGATGAAGCTCTTGTTTGCCTGGTATTAGTCTAACCACTGTGCTACCAATGCCTCTTGACTAGTATAAATCTATTTTGTGCACCAGTTCCAAATAATCCCCAAAGCCTTGGCTTATCTTCTCCAGGTTATTGAACTTCTTTTAAAATTGAAGTTTAATTTATGTATGGGGAAATGATTTAAATATTAAGTACTGCCTGCTTATCCACAGAGTATGCAGTTCAAGACCCCAAGATGCCTGAGACTTCAGATAGTATGGTACCCTATGTACACTACGTTTTCTCCTATACACACATACCTATGATAAAATTGAGAACTTCTACCTTTCTACTTAAAAGAAGCATTTTAGAGCTTCTCTTTGGCATATCCAAATTGCCAGTGTCACTTCTCTTGTGCTTTGGGGCCATCCTTAAATAAAATATAGATTACTGGAATACAGGCTCTGAGGTAGCAAGAGAGTCAGTCTCATAACCAGGAGGCCACTCAAGGGTGGGACAGGATTCATGTGTGGATATGCTGGACAGAGGGATGATTCACACCTTGGACAGGACAGAGCAAGAAAGCATGAGATTTCATCACACTACTTACAACTGTATGCCATTTGAAAGTTATGAATTGTTTATTTCTGGAATTTTTCCATATAATATTTTCAGCCCATGGTTGACTGTATGCAACTGGAACTGTGGAAAGGGAAAACATGACTACTCAGTGGGCCTTCCTTTATCCTTGGGGAATATGCTCCACGGCTTCACGTGGATGCCTGGAACAGCAGATAGAACTGAACCTGTCCTCTGTTGTTTCATGGTCTGGTGCTTCCTTTGCATTTTATGAAAGTTAGTTCCATTGGGCCTTTTCCTCCGGAGAGCCTGTTCTCACCATAGTAGAAGACTTCTGTTAGATGGTATCCTTTCTTCTTAATGTTCAACTCTGCTGGAAGTGTGGCAGCAGCTTCTTCATAGGAAGACTCAGTTTCTCTGGCAATTTTTACATTTTCGGTCCCAAACCCAGCCCTGAATCTGGGCAGCCATTCCTCGCCAGCATAAACTGGTGCCACTCATTTCAGGGCATCTCTTGTTGCGTCTTCACACAGGTTCAGTGCTTTCTGTGCAGCGCATGGCTCTTGGTTGGAACGTGTTTTCTGCTCATGTCTCCCACTCACAAATTCAATGCCTTTCTGTCTTAGCTAAGTGCTCACCACCCACCTCAGCCGTAACTTTTGCAGTTAGTGCTAGCAAAACCAGCACTCATTTCTTTTTCTCACAATTTCATGGGAAGGAGAATTGCTTTTACTGTAGATCTCAGCAACGTGAATGCATGATTTTTCATCTTTCATTGTTAAGTAGAGAACTTTAACTTTTTATGAAATTGAGTTCTGTTGGGGAACTTGCTTTCCAGAAAGGAAGCACTCTATGGCTTCTCTCTGGCATATCCAAATTGCCAGCATAGCTACCCTTGCATTTTGGGCTCACTGTTAAGTAAAATAAGAATTTCTGGAACACAAGTTGTGCACCATCATGACAGTCAGCCTGATAAGTGAAATGGCTACTAAATGACTGATGGGTGGGTGACGTGTCCAGATGCACTGGACAATGGGATGATTCACGTCCCAGGCAGGATGAAGCAGAGTTGTGAGGGATTTCAAGCCACTACTCAGCAGCATGCTGTTTAAACCTTGTGAATTAGCTGGCTGTGGTGGTGCACGACTGTAATCCTAGTGGCTTGGGAGGCTGAGGCAGGAGGATCACAAGTTCAAAACCAGCCTCAGCAATTTAAACAACTCTGTGAGACCCTGTATCAAAATGAAAACATAAAAAAGGGCTGGGGAAAAGTCAAACATCTTCTAAATGGTTTAAGGCAAATATACAATTCTGTGTCTTGATTTTTTTCCAGTTACATTATAACACAAGCATTTTCCCGTGTGATAATGGAGTCTTTATAAATGTAAATGTTTAATAATTGAAAGTATTCCTTTATGTATGTATTTCCTAATTTATTATTTTTTAAATAAATTCTCAACTGACTTGTTTCCAAAAAAAAAAAAAAAAAAAAAAAAGGGGTGGGGGAAGCTGGGGATGTGACTCAGTGGTTAAGCTCCCCTGAGTTCAATTTCCTGTATGAAAACAAAAAATAAAACAAAAAACTTGTGAATTATTTATTTCTGGAAGTTTGCATTAAATACTTCAAGCCATAACTGACTATAGTTAACTGAACCTGGAAAGCAAAACTGTGGATAAGGGAGGACTACTGTATAAATATATACATATATTTTGCAAAATATCTGTTTAGGTTTTCTTTTTTTTGCCCACTCTTAAAAATAGAGTAGTATGCTTATTGATTTGTAAGTGTTCTTTTTGAGTTCTGGATACATCCTTTTCAGATTCATTTGTTGAGAATATTTTTCCCTTTTCTCTCAGTGGTGTCCTCTGAGGAGCAGAGTTTTAAATTTTGATGCAATCCCATTTAATAATTTTTATTTTATGTTTAGTCTTTATTTGCTTCCTGACCAAGAAAACTTAACTCAGCTTAAGGTTGCAATTACCTTCTTTTTTCTCTGTTTTCTTCAAGAAATTTTATATGTTAAGCCCTCCCAGTTAGATCTGTGAGTCACTTTGTTTGGTGTGTAGTATATAGTCAAGATTTATTTGCTTCCTGTGTGTGTACCCAGTTCTTCCAGCATATTATATGGAAAGAACCTTCCTTTCTGCATTAACTTACATTGGTGCCTTTGCCAAAACTCAAGTGATTGACTGTCAGACTAAATCTGGGTTCTTTATTTGTTCCACTGATCTATTTGGTTATTCTTATAGAAATGCCACACTACCCTTTTACTTCAGCTTTGTCAGACATCTGGGAATCTGGTCATGTATGTACTCCAATTTGTGATTTCTCTTTAGGAGTGTCCTCACCCTTCTAGGTAGTTTTCATTTACATTTGAATTTGAGAATTGGCTTATCACCTTATGTAAAAGTATGCTTGAATTGTTATTTTTAATACATTTTTAAAATTTTAGAATGGTTTTAGATTTACAGAAAAGTTACAAAGATCGTACAGGAATTGCCCTGTGCCCCTTCCCGGGTCTCACCGTCTCCCCTGTCCTTAACATCCCGCCTTCCCAGTTTGTTGTTGCAAGTAAAGACCCATGTTGGCGCGCCCCTGCTCGGGGAACTCTAGCTTGCTGAGAGGTCACTGTTTTCCTCTAGAGGGCGCCCTAAGCTCAAGACTGCTGTGAACAGTGCCGTCCAGCCTGGAATCCCTGGGCTTCTGGGGCTCCTGCAGCAGCTGATTGGAATCAGCCTGGGGAAGACTGAAGACAGGAACCAGTCAGGGCTTCAAGTCTGGAAGACTCTGTCCATGCTTCCTTCCATGTTAAGCTGTTGGATGATTTCTCTGGGGTGGGGCCTTTGGCCAGGATATAGGGCAACCACGTGCTTTTTGCTGGGACTTCCCACCCTATTCCTCCTTTCTAACTGACACCAGGGTCTATCCCTCTTGCTCCCAAGTTTCCCATGGGTTAGACAGATTTGCCTCCAGTAAAGGGTCTCAGAACAATGGGGAAGCCGGATGTGCATCTTCAGGGCACTTTTGCAATGGTAGAAACCATTGAGTTCAGAGGAATTCCCTGTGTGTGGCCCTGTGCTGGCTTGGGTGAGGGGCCATGCTTTTAAAGAGATCCATTCTTACTGTTTGACCGTGCATCTTCCAGTTTTGTGGTTCAGGGGGTATCCCAGCCTTATTCTCAAGTTCTGGGACATACAGGGTATTATTTTTATCTATGGATAGTTGCTAGTTGGATTTCTTTGGGGGAGTGAATTTGGAGAACTCCTATTCTGTGGTGTTGCTGACATCACTCCTTAGTAGATTTTTAAATTTTGTTCTATTTAGTTATACATGACAGTAGAATGCATTTCGATTCATTGTACACAAATGGAGTACAACTTTTCATTTCTTTGGTTGTAGATGATGTAGAGTCACACCATTGGTGCAATCATACATGCATATAGGATAATGCTGTCTGTCATTCCACCAGCTTCCTCACCCCTTGCTCCCTCCCTTCCTCTTATTCCCCTCTGCCCAATCCAAAGTTCCTCCATTCTTCCCTTACCCCCCCTAATTATGTATCATCATCTACTTATCAGAGAAAACATTTGGCCTTTAGTTTTTTGGGATTGGTTTGTCTTGCTCAGCATGATATTCTCCAACTCCAACCATGTACCTGCAAATGCCATAATTTAATCTTCTTTAAGGCTGAGTAATATTCTATTGTGTATATGTACCACAGTTTTTTTTATCCATTCATCTATTGAAGGACATCGCCATTGTGAACTGAGCTGCAATAAACATTGATGTGGCTGCGTCACTGTAGTTTGCTGATTTTAAGTCCTTTGGGTATAAACCGAGGAGTGGGATAGCTGGGTCAAATGGTGGTTCCATTCCAAGTTTTAGTAGGTTTGTTTTTGACTGATTTACTTTCTATCATGACTATGTTAGAAAATTCTGAATTTGATTATTGTTGTGGTTTGAATGTGAGGTGTCCCCCGAAAGCTTGGGTGAGACAATATAAGAAGGTTTAGAGGAGAAATGATTGGGTTATGACAGACTTAACCCAATCAGTGAATCAGTCACCTGATGGGATTAACTGAGTGGTGATTGAAGGCAGGAGGAGTGTGACTGGAGGAGGTGGGTCATTGGGGGCGTGACTTTGCAGAATATATTTGCATCTGGCAAGTGGAGCTCTCTCTGCCTCCTGATCATCATGTGAGCTGCCTCTGTCTACCACACCCTTCCATCATGATGTCCTGCCTCACCTTGAGTCCTGAGGAAGGAGCCGGCCTTCTATGGACTGAGAACTCTGAATAAACTTTTCCTTCTCTAAGATTGTTCTGGTAAGGTTTTTTAGTCATAGCAGCAAAAAAGCTGACCAAAACAACCATGTACCCTTACCAGCCGGTTTTACACTTCAATGTTTCATGTTGCTAATTAGTCAAAGTTCTTTCTTCTCCTTTTGACATTTTAATTATAATTACCTCATTACCATAGGGTCTATTATTTTGGTGCTATAATTTTTATTTGATTCTTTATGATCCTGTGTCTTTGCCTCGGGATTTATGTGTTTGAAAAAAATGGCCACCTTTTCCTGCCTTTACAGGCCAACAGGTGTAGAACTTCACTAATGAGTCTGGGTTAGTTCTCCATGGCTCCGCTGGCAGTTCTCCATGGCTCCGCTGGCAGTGCCCACAGGCAGGCAGTGCTTGCTCTGGGGTTCTCTCATTGGACAGGATGGCTGCCCACGCTCTGATCTCAGGTGGAGCTGCTGGCTCTGTGTTCAGTGGGGCCACTGGCTGTGCCCCCTGGTCGGGTGGGGCCATTGGCAGGGCTCTGCAGTCAGGCAGGATGGCTGGCTCTGCTCCACAGGCACCTCTGGTGGGCAGGGCTGTGTCCCCTAGCTAGCCAGGTGCTACTTCTGGTTGGGCAGGCTTATAGTCTTGGCTCTATGTGACCCTTGGTCTGGTGGAATCTGGCTATATTCCCCAGCCACATGGTGCTGGTGGCTGATCTTAGCATTCAAGTGACCGTATGTGGGGCTCTGTGGTGAGATGGGCCACATCTGTGATCTACAGTTGGGCAGGTTTGTAGGCTGGGATCTGTAATCAGGCATAGCCTTGAGCTGGGCCTTGTGTTAGGGCAGGGTTACAGGCTGGGTGCCCACTTGGTGTGTATCCATTGGATTTTGCTGCACCCTCTTCAGTTCCCCTCAGTGCTTGACAAGGATTCCACTGAGTTATAAAGATGTTTGCAAGGCCTCATCTTCCTGGGAATTGGGGCCACTGTTTCCTGTTGTCTTGTTTAATTTGCCTATGCTTGGGAATAATATTATATTGGATTTCTGGGAACTCTAGGGTCTTAGGGGTTTTAGAACACAAGAATCAAACAGCTAATCATACTGGATATAACCAAGAAAGGCCCTTGTTCTGGGGTGATAAAAGTATAACTTGGAAAGAATGCTATGCTCATTTCCAACAACTTATGCTAAATGGCACTGAGGATGGTGGCTACTCCCAGATGACCTAGGGCAGAAAAATACGTTGTCCCCACCTTAACTCCAGACAAATAAGTCACAAGTTGTTAAGGCTAGAAAAGTAGTCCCAACCATTCAGACATCATTTGGTCATGCTTATTTAGTTAATGGAAAACTATGGTATCCTCCTAGGAAACCAGCTTCTGGTTCCTTAGATTTAGACCCCCTTTATCTCCCACTGGTGGAATACACCTTGGTTGGCATCAAGTATATCATAATGAAAAATGTACATGGAAAGCTCATGTAAAACGCTGGTGTTTGCTTAGTTGCTCTGAACAGCTTTCTTGGGCAGGACCAGCTAATGCTTACTGGGCAAAAGTAGGAGGTGTACCACTCCTAATTGGCCTAAAGCAGCTCAGTTATTCAATGATCCAGAAAAAGCTCAGAAAGAAACTCCCTGTTGTTCCTGTTAATCTAGTTATTAATCACATAGTGTAAGCTTATATGTTGTTCATAGAAATGACTTCTGTGAACGATGTTTCTAGTAATATAGAAAGTAAAATTAGTTTTAGATTATATGGACGAATACTTAAAAATATTATGAAGAGTTGATAATATTTAATCTGCTAATATGTTTTGCCTATTGTCTTGTAGTTTGCGTTAGTTTCCTTTTATGTGACCTCAAGATATCGTACTCAAGCTAGAAGTTAACATATAAAAATGGTGTGTGGAAAAAATAAAGTGAGAACAGAACTTAGCCTCAGATAATTGAGTCTGTCTAGCTTTGTTCTCCACCTTGCCGACGCCATCCCATTCACCAGAGAGCACCACGACCCTTTGTGCTAGGGCTGGACCCCGGCAGGATTTGCTCTGTGGTCATCAGGGAAGGAGGGCAGGCCCTGTGGAATTGTGGGACCATGGACTTGCCTTCTTCCCAGAGGGGGACTAAGAGTAGGCACGGAAGCTGTTTGTGCTCCCTGGTTGGGCAGACCCAGAGACAGTGCTTTGTAAGACTGGAGGCTCTCAGGCTTATGTCCCTGCCTATGCAGTGTCTTAGCCAGTGTTCTGTGTCTAGGAGGAGGTCACTCTTCAGGAAGAGCCATGGACTATTTTCTGAAGAAATGTGGGGTATCTGGATTGCTTCCCTGCTCAGGAGAAGCCAGGCTCTGGGCTGGGAGGGGTGTCTGATAGGAACTCCACCCAGGTAGAACTCTGGCCAGCTCAGCTCTGTGCTGGGCAGTGCTGTTGGCTGGTCTCCGTAGGCACTGCTGCTGGCAGGAATGTGGTCCACGGCCTAGGTCTAAACACTGGTCACTGTGAACCCTGTCCCCTTATTTGTTCCCTGGTGACCCTGGGTGGTCTAACCCTGATGATTCCCTGGTGTTCCCTGTGTAGAGACAGAATGGGCCTTTTGGGAAGTGCTCCTAAATGCCAAGGAAATCGCATATATACCTCATTCTTTTCCTGGCTAGAGAAGCTGTAGGCAAAGGGGAATCCTCCTGGAGTGGCATTGTTCTGGTTTTTTTTTTTTTCTTTTATTTACTTATTGATTCATTGAACACAAATGGAGTACAGCTATTGTTTCACTGGTTGTACACAAAGTAGAGTCACACCATCTGTGCATTCATGCATGTACACAGGGCAATGGTATCTGTCACACATTGTTATTAATTTTACCCCCCACCCACCCCCACCCCTCCCTTCCCTCTATGCTAGCTATCTTTCCTCCATTCTTGCCATCTTTCCCCCCCACATTATGCATCATCATTCATATATCAGAGAGACCATTCGGCTTTTGGATTTTTGGGATTGGCTGATCTCACTTAGCATAAGAGTTTCCAACATCATCCATTTACCTACAAATAACATAATTTTATTCTTCTTTATGGCTGAGTAATATTCCATTGTGTATATATACCACAGTTTCTTTATCCATTCATCTACTGAAGGGCATCTAGGTTGATTCCATAACCTAGCTATTGTGAATTGAGCAGCTATGAACATTGATGTGGCTGCATCACTGAGGCAATCTGATTTTAAGTCCTTTGGGTATAAGCCAAGGAGTGGGATAGCAGGGTCAAATGGTGGATCCATTCCAAGTTTTCTAAGGAATCTCCACACTGCTTTCCAGAGTGGCTGCACCAACTTGCACTCCCACCAGCAATGTAAGAGTGTACCCTTTTCCCCACAACCTCGCCAACACCTGTTGTTGCCTGTGTTCTTGATAAAAGACATTCTAATTGGGGTAAGATGAAATCTTAAGGTGGTTTTGATTTGCATTTCTCTTATAACGAGTGATGTTGAACATTTTTTCATAAATCTGTTGATTGCTTGTATATCTTCCTCTGTAAAGTGTCTGTTCATTTCCTTGGCCCATTTATTGATTGGGTTATTGGTGTTCGTGGTGTAAAGATTTTAAGAAGGAAATTCAGAACAAAATCTTTCCTTTTACCTGTAGAGTGGCTTTCAGCTTTTCTCAAGTTTGGTGGTACAAATAAAGCCTCAGCCACACCCCTGGGTTCTGGGGATTTTGAAAAGGCATTCTTGCTGAAGGTAATTGATAATAATAGTACTTTATATGAGAGGGACTAAAGCCAAGACCTTCTGTTCTCCCACTTGCTGACGTTACACACACACACACACACACACACACACACACACAGTTTGTTAGTGGAAATTTATAGGTTCTCGTACCCAGTATCCATCTTAGGGTAAGCCAATCAGGGTGTGAATCCATTTTTTACAATGTTATTTTATATCGTATTGTATTTTATTTTGATATGGGGGATTAAATCCAGGGGTGCTTTCCACTGAGCTGCATCCCAAACCCTATTTTTCCTTGTTGGGTCAGGGTCTTACCATGCTGCCAAGGCTGACCTCAGACTTGCCATCTTCCTGTCTCAGTCCCTCAAGCAGCTGGGATCATGGCCATGTTTCATTACACCTGGCCTGAATCTGTTTTAGACAATATCTGAATAGTCATAAAGAATTTATTGAAAATTGAATGTCAGAGGATGCTCCCCCTTTCCCATAAACATTTTATTATTAAAAATATATTTTCCTTCCATCAAATAAGATTATAACTTTTCTTTTTTTAATTTTTAAATTATATGTTCTAATTTGTTGTATATGACAGTAGAATGCATTTACACATTTTGATCATACATAAATAGAGTATAATTTCTCATTTTTCTGACTGCCCATATTGCAGGATCACATCGGTCATGCAGTCATACATGTACATGTTAACTTTTCAATTAGGAATCTTTCACTGTTGTTCTGATATTGAATTCCAAATAGAATTCAAGTGCACACTTAAGGGATAGTACACCATGATGGAGTAAAGTTTATCTCTGGGATGCAAAGATAGCTCAACATGTGCAGATCAATCAATGTTAAAATACCACACTAATTCAATGATGGATAAAAATCATGAAATTGAGCATGGCAGAAGTAAACAGAAAGATATGTTCATGGATTGAAGGAATTAAAGTGTTAAAATTGTTTAAGTGTCCAGGATACACAAAGCAATCTACAGATTTAATGCAAATCCTAAATTTAATTTAATGCAAATACCCAAATTCCCAATGGAATTTTTCACCCAAATGAATCATCCTAAAATTTATATGGAACATGGAAGACCCTGAATAGCCAAAGCAATCATAAGAAAAAGAACAAACCTAATTTCAAGCTACCTTACAAAGCTATAGTAATCAAAACAGTATGGTACTGACATAAAATAGACATGCAGACAAATAGAACAAGAGACAGGCAAGACCTATTACTAATAGGAGAAAATACATGGAACAAGCTCATCAACATTGGGCTTATCAATGATATTTTACATGTAACACTAAAAGAACACAAAACAAAAGCAAAATAAACAAGTGGGATTACATGAATCAAAAGAGTTTCTATACAGCAAAGGAAACAATAAAGAAAATAAAAGGTAACTCAATAGCAAGGAATAACCCAATGACAAGAGTGGGCAAGTGACCTGAATAGACATAAAAGAAGCCATGAAAATAAAAGGCACATTATGTAATAGGAGAAAATGTTTGTAAACCATGTTTCCAAAATAAGCCAATCCCAAAAAAACAAAGGCCAAATGTTTTCTCTGATAAGTGGATGATGACACATAAGCAGGGAGGTAAGGGAAAAATGGAGGGATGTTGGATTATGTAGAGGGAAATGAGGGGGAGCAGGGGGCAGGAGAAGGAAAGATAGTGGAATGAGGCAGACATCATTACCCTATGTACATGTGTGATCACAGAAGTGGTGTGAATCTACTTCTTGTACGACCACAGAAATGAAAGGTTGTACCCCATTTGTGTACAGTGAATCAAAATGCAATCTGTAAAAGTAAAATTGAAAAAATGTGCTTCTTAAAGGATCCCTTTGAGAATCTCTTTACATATTAAAAATTTAGAAAGTCATGGATAATTATCAAAGTTTCATATTTTGACTAAATTCTACAACCAGCTATAAAGTTAATTCTCTTATTTTAAAAGTATGAGCCACACCAAACCTATTTAATAACCCAAACAACTCTCATGAGCTAGGGATGTAGCTCAGGAGTAGAGCACTTGCCTAGTTGGGAGACTGAGCACCAAAAAATAAAAATTTCTATGCTTGTAAGGTTCAAGAACTAAGGAACCTGAAATCCTCCTAAATTTAAAGATCTTTTAAATTTAAAAGGATAAAATATAGTTATGTGCTGGGCTTTCAAAACATTAGGTTTCCTTCAAAATATCAAAACAATTCTTATGTCAAAATCATTTTACTAGTTTCATTGTTAATCTCATGCCAAATATTGACTTTCTTTTAATAAGGGTAATTACATTGTTTTGTTTTGTGATACTGAGGATTGAGTCATGGTCTTGGTATGCTGGGTAAACACTCTATCACTGAGCTACATCCCCAGCCTTCTTTAAATTTTAATTTTTTTTTTTTTAAATTTTGAGACAGAGTCTCACTAGTTGCCTAGTCTGGTCTCAAATTTGTGATCGTCCTGCCTCAGCCTCCTGAGTCTCTGGGATCAAAGGCTTATGCCACTGTGTCTTGAGATCATTGGTCTCTTTGTATAAAAATAATACATGCTAAATACAAAAAAGACAGGAAAATTGAAGAATATTTTAAAGTCATATGTACCCATATCACACATTAGACAATAACTTTTTAACATTTTGGTCTATTTAACTCCATATTCTGAATTTGTGAATAAAAATATGTCTATAGTTCTTTTTAGGCATACAAAAGATATATAATTTCATACTCTAAAATTTTCACTTGTTAAATATTTTTTTAAAAAATAATAATGAATGTTTAATAGAATAAAAGGTTATTTAGCCATAAAAAATTAAAAAATTGTTATTCAAAGTGTATACAGAACTCATAAGACTCAAGGTGAAAAGAAAACAAACTACAAACTATCTGAGTAGAAAATGGGCAGAGAACCTGAACAGACATTTTTTTGAAAGAAGACATAAAAATGACCAAATGAGTGCCATTGACAATCATTTCATAATGCCCACAGGTACCCAAAAGGTATTCAATATCACTAATCGTCAGGAAAGTGCAAATTGAAACCTTGGTGAGGTGCCACTTCATACCTGTTAAGATGATGGAACATGAAAAATGGGATGTCTGTTTCACAGGCACTCAGTAATTGTTTGCTGATTAATGGAATTAAATGTGCATAAGAGCCCTTTGCAAATTTTGATGTCTGAAAGAAGCAAGTGGCTGTACCTTCTGGTTTGCCCAGGAAAGCTTAGGTGTGTAGACCTGTTGTTCTAGTAGAATTATTGTACAGGAGACTTTCCCTCTTAAAGGCGTCCAGACTTCCAAGTACCTAACACGATGTAGTGTCATTGTAAGTGTGAGTGTTGGCAGATAATCAAGCAGGTGGCTTGGAGTAACTTTGAAACCCTGAAGCAATTACTAACAGGACCCAGGATTTTCTAACAAATGAACGAGGGTGAAGACCCAGTGGAATGGTGGAGTAGGGGATTTGATAACACTGGCAAAGAATGGAATTGTGAATGCATCCATTAGAACCTTGGTGACTTTGAATCTATTACTTAACCACCCTGAGATTTAGTTTCTTGACACCTAAATTTAACAGTTTAACATTATTAATGCCTTTCTCCCCATAAAAGCTTATCGATTATTATCAATGCTAGGTAAATTTTAGGAATTGGTCATAATTAGATAACTATGAATTCTAGGTAAACAGATATCACAAATGCCAGAGCATTGAGGAATTCTTAGGTCTCTGAAATTGGGTGGTGCCTTGGGGCAAATTCTCTAGTCTCTCACTGTGCATCCTCTTATCACAGAGAGAGACAGAGGAAGAGAGAGAGAGAGAAAAAAGGAGAGGACCTGACAGGAAGAAGAGGAGAGGAGTTGGGTGGAGAACAAGTAATGTTTCTCATGTTACTGTATCAAGGAATTAATCCCCAGTTTCCAGGATCTGGGCCTCTGCAGATTCTCAGGGTGTGAAGTTTTCCAGGAGTTGAACATTTTTTTCTAGGCCTGCAACTCTCTGATTGGATGTCCACTGTTCTGCTATTGAGTTCCTGGTGTTGAATACCAGAATCATCTGGTGAACTCCTCTGCCAGAGCAGCTAGCTGCATTGTTGAATGCTACTGCGTTTGGGCTCTGATCTAAGCTTATTACCTGTATTAACTTGTTTACCTCCTCCATCCCCCATAGCTAGGTAAAAATAGTATTCTCAGGGTATAGAAGAGGGCTTAAGTACACACAGAGAAAGCTGCCAAGGCCATTCCGGTGATGAACTGCTGAGTTAGAAATCCATCTCCAGTCTCCTGGTCACAGAGACGCAGGTCTTACTCAGGAGTCTATAAAATACGTATAATGCATGGGCTATAAGAGGGAAGGGACTTGGGGAATTTAATTTTCTGTTAGATTCCCAGTACCAAAAATAATGTCTGGGATGTGGTTGAGTAAGTGAATAAATTAACGCTGTCTCCCTTGAAGGAAATCTTGTTTGTGTTGAAAATCTGATGACCTGTTTCCAGAATGAGGCAGAGTGGAGGTTCAGACAGCAAGTGTGAAGTTTTCCTGAATTTTAATAAGAGTCTCTCAGAGAAAACAGCGTGTGGCTGTGATGCACATCTGGTGAGGAACCACCACATTCAGTCTGTCACACTTCCTACTTGATTGTCCCCAAGAAGGAGAGCAGCATGAACCAAAGCAGTGTGTCTGTGTTCCTCCTCCTGGGGCTCCTCATCCAGCCAGAGGAGCAAGGCATGTACTATGCCCTGTTCCTGGCCATGTACCTGACCACGGTGCTGGGGAACCTGCTGATCATCCTGCTCATCAGGCTGGACTCTCGCCTCCACACACCCATGTTCTTCTTCCTCAGCCACTTGGCCTTTTCTGATGTCTTCTCTTTATCATCTGTCACTGTACCTAAGATGCTCAAGAACATGCAGACTCAGCACCTGTCCATCCCCTACAAGGGATGCATTTCTCAGATGTACTTTTTCTTACTTTTTGTCTGTGTTGACAATTTCCTTCTTGCAGTGATGGCCTATGACAGGAAGGTGGCCATTTGCCACCCCCTCCACTACACCATCACCATGAGGAAGGAGCTGTGTGTCTTACTGGTGGCTGAGTCCTGGTTCTTCTCTTGTGTGCATGCCCTCTTGCACACCTTCCTCCTGTCCCACCTGTCCTTCTGTGCTGACAATGCCATCCCCCACTACTTCTGTGATCTCATTGAACTCCTGAAGCTGACCTGCTCAGACACCTCCCTCAATGAGCTATATTCTCACCGAGGGGGGAGTGCTATTCTGGGCTTTTATGTCTGCATTGGAGCTACCGTCCTAAGAGTCCCCTCCATGAAGAAGATCTGCAAAGTTCTGTCCACCTGTGGCTCTCACTTCTTCTTGGTGTTTTTGTACCATGGAACTCTTGCAATTATTTATTTTTTTCCTTCCTCAAATGATTCCCAAGTCAAGGATGTCATTGCTTCAGTCATGTATACAGTGGTGACACTCATGTTGAACCCTTCATTTTAGCCTGAAGAATAGAGATATGAAATTGGCTCTGAGGATGCTTTAAAGAAAAGGGGCTACATTTACCAAGTGATGGTTTCCCACTAAGGTTCTTAATTCTCCTAGAGATGCTTCTGGAGATCCTTCCTGGAAAAACTATTTAGGTGACGGTAGTAGATTGCAGAAATGGTCACGATGCTTTGCATCCCTTCCTTTCTATTGTGGAGTTTATTTCCCCACCCCTTGAATCTGAGCAGATAATGTGACTTAGTTTGACTCTAGATTTGTATTCATGATATTATAATATTTCCAAGCTGAGGCAGAATATGTTCCTGCTTCTCTTGGAACCAGAGACCACTTGGGAACCCAGCCTATGCTGAGAGGCCATATAGAGAACAAAGATGGCCCTGCTAACAGCCAGCTCCCAGGTGACCTGGCCAGTGACTTCAGGGGCATGAATGAGTCCCAGCTGAACCTCGACAAGACTGGATACATGTTCAAACTGAGCCCACTCCAGGCCAAATCTCCAGCCCATAGAAACATCACACCAGCAAATGGTTCAGTCACTGAGTCTTGGGATTATTAAGCAGCAAAGGCCAATGATATAGTTACTGCTCTCAACACTGGTTTACTCCAAACTCTCCCTGATTTCAATGGTCCCTCCCTTTTTTGCCCCCTTCTTGGATTGTCTTCCTCTCTTGTCACCTAGAACTCCTTGTCTTCAAACTCACAAGCTCACAGACGCCCCCTGAGGGTCCTCACAATCTTAGCGTTAGGCAGATCTCTTGTCCTCGCACTCTCTCATAACCCTCACTTCTGTCAAGGGTAAGAGTCATGTTTGTAAATCTACTGCCTCATCAGTACAAAGAGATAGGAATGACTTGTTATGATCTCAAAATACATGACTCTTCTATTTCTGATGAAAGATATTACATTAGAAATATGTCTCTTCTTTTTGAAGAGAATGATTTTATATTGAGATTTGAGGAGGTAGAGTAATAGTGTGTTATTTTCTTACTCATGTTGAAAAGAATTCCCCATGTGATATGATAGGATACTTTTCTTTATTTAGAATAACATTTCCATAATTTTAAACTTAAATGAAGTGACTAGTAGGGGTTCTATAAAGGATTATTTCTTTATTCCTTGGACTGCTTCATAGGCGTGTTTCTTCTGGGATTATTCACCAAGTTGTGCATTAGTTGTTGGTTCCCTCTATGTATATTGCACTTCCATTAAGAAATGTTTATTCCTAGTAAAGCATCATTTAAATCTTCATTTGAGTTACCCACATGCTACTCTCCTGTTTCCTCTCAGGAGGACATGACGATCCTGAATTTGGTGTTAAAGATTCTACTGAAATTTTGTAGTTTTACTTCTGTGTGTCTATATCTTCTGTGTGTCTATACATATATATCTGATATATGTACATATGCATGTCTGTCATTCTGTGTTTGTGCCACTCTAACAAAATGCCACAGACTGGGTGGCTTAAAGAACAGAGTTATTTTCTTACAGTTCTAGATGCTAGGCACACAAACTTGTCACAGCAGTTTTTTTTTCTTTGCCCAGGGTCCCATATTTGTGATTAATTTAATATTAAAGTATCAGAGATTCCATTTCTGAATACAGACAACACTGCGTTAGGGCTTCAACATATACATTTTCTTGGGGGGAGTGCCAGACACAGACATTCAGGGAAGAATGCATCTACATGTAAATCTTCATTTCTGTGTTTTGTTATATTATTGGAGTCTTGTTTTTCCTTTCACTATTATATTTCTTTAATTCATCTATTACATGGCATAAACTTTCCACAATATTCCTTATGTAAAAATACCACAACTTCTTAGTGAGAACTTTAGCAACTTAGCAAGACATTTTCTCAAAGTAAAAAATATAAAGGACTGGGGGTGATTCTCAGTGGTAAAGCAAACTTAGGTTCAATCCCCAGTACCAAACTCAACAAAACCAAATGAAAAACCCAACCAACCAACCAACCAACCAACCAAATAAATGAACTTGTTGAAAACACCAAACTTGTTGTAATAATTTCTCCGTTTTTTTCTGCCATTACAAACAAGGCTGTTATGAGCCTTCTTATTTATGTCTGCAGGACAGATGCAAGTCGTCTTTGGCTTCCACTCTTACACTGGAATTGTGGTCCATGGCAATGCACATTTTCAGCTGTAAATAATAATGTCACATATTTCTGTATTACATGGGACTAAGATTTCAGACACAGCATTGTCAGCAAAGAACATTCACAAACTATTTTGTCAATCTCTTGATATAAATGGTTTTTTTGAGATTTTAATTCTCTATGTTTGTTACTGAGGTTAACCATCTTACCATCTTCTTATGTGGTTATCAGCTCATTTGAAGTTCTTTTGTCTGAAATCTTTGTTAACCTTATTTCTCTGCTTTCAATTTTTCTGTATGGATATGTGGATCTAATTTGCTATTAAATAATAAGCAAGGGGGTGAGATATGAAAGGGAATGAGAAAGATGGGATCAACTTGGTGTAGACGATGATACAGATGAAGGTCCTCCAGGTGTCCAGAATCTGGGGAAGTAGAAATGTCAGTTGTTAGTTGAAAGAGATGCCTTTTCTTTTATGGTTTAATCAGTTGAGGAATTATGGGGAGTCATTATTTTTTTAACTCCATGAATGCAGGGAAAGGGGGAAGTGACAACGAAGTTCTGTTTTGAGAAGTAAGGCTTTGTCAACCCTTGATGTGGGAACAGGCAGGTTCACAGGAGCATTATCTTCAAGGCAATAGATGGTTGACCGTCACCCATAGCACCCAGAACCATTCCAGAAGTCTAAATATATTACAGGATTTATTCACTCAAATAGCAGTTCCATGTGCAGATTGATTTTTAACTGAACCAATTAACATTCATCAATATTCATACACCTTCACCTTGAACAACTGAGCACATGATATTCTTTGACTACCAGTCATTGTAGAAATGGAGGAGAAGATGCATGCAATGGATTTGGAAGCATGTCTTTAAGGAGTTGAGTGGAAATCATACATTGAATGGTTACTTTATGGTTTTGTGAATAACTTACATCAGCAGAATGCTGACAGCACAGCTTTTGAGCAAGAAAGTGAGATTTATAGAAAGTGTGTTGCATTCCCTGGGTCCAGGAATGGTGGTGATTCATAAGCTCCTGACTCTCTTGTTCAAACAGTGTCGGGATTAGAGTGCTTTTTGTGTTCTTGATTTAGCATGGGGTCAGAAGCAAAAAACTTTGTTAACAGACTCAAGTTCAAACTTGGTTTATTATGGATTCTGAGACAGATTTTTTGCAATGTAAACAGAGGACAAGCAGCTTTGTGGATCACCAAGTTCCTAGTGGTTATTATCATGATTCCTCCAAGGGTGAACTCTCTTCAACAAGCAGTTCTTCCCCTAAGGGAGCCAAAAGCAATGAAGCAATTATATCCTGTTTGTCTTTAGTTGACCTGGGGATAGTGTGATCAACCCCCAGGGCATCTCCATGGTGTGTAAATTTAGATTTCCCACTGATTTCCTGAGAGCTGTGAACAAAAATGTATTGGTAATTTATCTTGAATAGTTCTGAAATGGTAATTCTTCTGCTGTTGCAGCGAAGTCTGCGACCTATAGAGTTTACCACCTGTTTCACTGTGTTTTGCACTTTCTAGAGAGAAATGGAAGAACCTTCCCAAGGCTTGTAGCTAAAGGTACTTGAGCTTATCATCTAATGGGCCTCGTCAGAGCAGGAGCAGAAATTACATTAAATATGTTTGTGTTTGTGTCTGTGTGTGTAGAGTGTGCTGCTTCATGCCACAATATGACAAATAGCTCCATGTAAAGGAATTTATCTTGAACTGAGTATCTATCCAATTTTGAGAGAATAGGAAAAAACCCAAATTTGCACGTTGAATTATTTTTTCAAACTGATTTAATTTTGAGATGTTAGAAAAATATGCCTCATTTTGTTTATCTTTAACCCATACTATGTCTTGCTAGTGTTTCTTTCAAATTTTATACCTACTCTTTGCAATTTAATTTCTCTTCACTACCTTCCAGGTGTAAAATGGTAATATTTTGTATCTAAATTGCTGCCTCCACTTCCTATTCAGATTCTTGTTGATACTCTTGCCCTTCTAGTCTGATCTAAAACCCCCAAACTCAGGATATTTAAAACTTTCCATCACATGTTTACTTAACATTTTCTTGGGTATACTTTTGTTTTGGGAATAGAATTGAAATTTTCTATTGTGTCAGAGAAAGTCTTATGTACTCAGGCTCCTAAAAAATTCTTCCACTCCATGTTCTTCTCAGGCAGATCATGTGCTTCACCTGATCCTCAAATGCCCTAGCCCCGACCTCTCCAGATATTTAAGGAGAGTGCTCATATTTGCATCTTCATGACAGACTTTTATATCCAGAACACATAAGAAACTGAACCTCATGGTGGATTAGACAAAGGGGAATAAAGGGAAGGGAGAGGGGAAGGGAATAGGAAAGACAGTAGGATGAATGGGACTTAACTTTCCTACGTTCATGTAGGAATACACCACAGTGAATCTCCACATCATGTGCAATCATAGGAATGGGATCGTAATTAGAACAAGTTATACTGCATGTATGTGTAATGTGTCTGAATACACTCTATGTCATGTGTATCTAAAAATAACAAGTAAAAAATAAAGGAAAATGAAACTCAGCACCCTAATGTCATGTACTATGACGGTCTATCAAAATTGTGAATATATAGTCCTTAATTCCCTGATCTCAAATTTGTATCATAAATCCTGGATTTTTCAAATTGGTGCCTGTTCTCATCTGATGATCATTTGTAAGCTTCATGGTTTCTCCAAAAGATACTATGTTGGTTCCTAGGTGGACAAATAACAAACTTTGTCCAGACTATCATTAGTGCTTTAATGTGGTAAAAAGCCAGAGATATTCAGATTCAAATGGGCATACTGAGTAGTTTGAAACCATGATTTTATTTTGTAATAGTCCCAGTAACATGTGATTATTTAACATTTCCCTATATTTTTCATCTACAGCAAAAGAAAGGAAGAGCATGAGGAGTGATAACCAGAGCAGCGTGTCTGAGTTCTTCCTCCTGGGGCTCCCCATCCAGCCAGAGGAGCAAGGCATGTATTCCGCCATGTTCCTGGTCATGTACCTGACCACGGTGCTGGGGAACCTGCTGATCATCCTGCTCATCAGGCTGGACTCTCGCCTCCACACCCCCATGTACTTCTTCCTCAGCCACTTGGCCTTCACTGACATCTCTTTCTCCTCAGTCACAGCTCCAAAGATGCTCACCAATATGCTGATGCAGACTCAATCCATCTCATATGCTGGGTGCATTTCCCAGGCATTTTTTTTCTTATTGTTTGGGGCTCTTGACAGCTTCCTTCTGACCTCAATGGCCTATGACAGGTATGTGGCCATCTGTCACCCCTTGCACTACACCACCATCATAAGCCAGAGCCTCTGTTTCCTCCTAGTGGTTGTATCCTGGGTCTTATCCTCTGCTGCTGCCCTTGTGCACACTCTCCTCCTAGCTCGGCTCTCTTTCCTTAGAGGCAACATTCTCCACCACTTCTTCTGTGATGTCTCTTCCTTATTTAAGCTGTCCAGCTCAGACACCACTGTCAATCAACTGGCTATCCTCACTGTAGGATCAGCAGTTGTTACCCTGCCATTCATCTGCATTCTGGTGTCTTATGGCCACATTGGGGCCAGTGTCCTGAAAAGACCTTCAATCAAAGGGATCTACAAAGCCTTGTCCACATGTGGCGCCCACCTCTCTGTGGTTTCTCTATACTATGGAGCAATTATTGGACTCTACTTTGTCCCCTCATCTGATAGCAATAAAGACAAGGATGTCATTGTGTCTGTGTTGTACACTCTGGTCACCCCCATGCTGAATCCCTTCATCTACAGTCTGAGGAATCGGGATATCAAAGGAGCTCTGAGGATTATCCTCAGGAGAGGAACATGATGGGCATTATATTTCCTGCTGACTGGAAATGAGACCTCAATCCTGCACATGAATCCTTTCCTCTCTTAAATGGTGCTTTCAGTGAATCTTGATCTGACACTCATTTTCTTCTGCCTGTGTTTCACCTTGGATATAGTTTTTCTCTGCATTTGATTGTCATTGTCCTGAGAATTTTGGGATTTTCATTAGTGCATTATAGTTATGCATAATATTTGGGTTCAATTTGACATAATCCTGGAAGCATGGAATATAATTTGCTCCATCTTAGGCCTCAATGCTTCCTCTTCTCTCCCCTTTCTCCTTCTTCAATTCCCCTCCCTCTACTGGTCTTTCTTCCATTTATTGATTGTTTCTTCGTCTTTCTTTATTAATTAATTAATTATTTTATTTTTTGTTGTTTTTAGAGATACATGACAGCGCGGTGTATTTTGACATTATACATACATGGGGTGCAACTTGTTACAATTTTGATCCCATTCTCATGGTTGAACATGAAGTGGTGTTACACTGGTCATGTATTCATAGGAGTATTGGAAAGTTATGTCTGATCCATTCTACTGTCTTTCCTATTCCTAACCCTCTCTCCCTTCCCTCCATACCCCTTTGTCTAATGCACTGAACTTCTATTCTCCTCCTTGCCCTTCCTTGTTATTTGTTAGCATCCACATATCAGAGAGAGCATTTGACCTTTGGTTTTTTGGGACTGGCTTATTTCACTTTGTTTCTATAATTGTTGTCTTATAGATATACATAAAGGTGAAATTGCCTTGGTATGTTCATGTATGTACATAGCATCATTTGGTCAATTACATTCCACTGTTCCTCCATTTCCCCGTCCCTCATCTCTCCTGTTCTATTCCCTTCCATTGATCTCCTTTCCATTGTCATGGGATTCTCCCCTTTTCCCTGCTTATTTTGCTCTAGCTCTGTATATGAGAGAAAAATATTTGGCCGTTGACTTTCTGAGTCTGGCTTATTTAACTTAGTGATATTCTCTAGTTCCATCCAGTTTCCAGCAAATGGCATGATTTTATTCTTTTTGACTGAGTAAATCTCCATTCTCTCTCTATACCACATTTTCTTTACCTTTTGTCCGTTGTTGGGCACTTGGACTCTTTCTATATCTTGGCTATTGTGAATTGTGCTGCTATCAATATTGATGTGTCTGTTATCAGTATGATATTCTGATTTTAGTTCATTTGGATAAATACCATGGAGTGGGATAGCTGGTTTATATGGTGGTTCTATTTATAGTTTTTGGAGGAATCTCCATACTGCTTTCCAGAGTGGTTGAATTGATTTACAGTTCCACCAACAGTGCATGGGTATGTAAACCTTTTCCCCGCACATCCTTGCCAACTTACTATTGGTATTCTTGATGAATGACATTTTGACTGGAATAAGATGAAATCTCAGGAGAGTTTTTTCATTTGCATTTCCCTGATAACTTGGGATGTTGAAGATTTTTTCAAATATATGGTGACCATTTGCATTTCTTCTTTTGAGAAATTTCTATTTAGTTCTTTGCCCATTTATTAATTAGGTCTATTTATTTCTCTTTGGTGTTAATTTTTTTGCATTCTTTATATGTTCTAGATATTAACTTTCTATCAGAGGTGTAGCAGTCCAAGGCTTTCTCCCATTCTGTAGGCTCTCTTTTTTTTTTTTTACACTTTTTTAAATTTAATTTTTTGATTCATTGAGCACAAATGTAGTACAGCTATTGTTTCACTGGTTGTACACAAAGTAGAGTCACCCCATCTGTGCATTCATACATGTACACAGGGCAATGGTATCTGTCACACATTCTGTTATTATTCTTACCCCCCACCCCGCCCCCACTCCTCCCTTCCCTCTATGCTATCTATCCTTCCTCCATTCTTGCCACCCTTCCCCCCCGCATTATGCATCATCATTCATTTATCAAAGAGACCCATTTGGCCTTTGGATTTTTGGGACTGGCTGATCTCACTTAGTATAACAGTCTCCAACATCATCCATTTACCTACAAATGCCATAATTTTATTCTTCTTTATGGCTGAGTAATATTCCATTGTGTATATACACCACAGTTTCTTTAGCCATTCATCTATTGAAGGGCATCTAGGTTGGTTCCACAATCTAGCTATTGTGAATTGGGCAGCTATGAACATTGATGTGGCTGCATCACTGTAGTAATCTGATTTTAAGTCCTTTGGGTATAGGCCAAAGAGTGGGATAGCTGGGTCAAATGGTGGATCCATTCCAAGTTTTCTAAGGAATCTCCACACTTCTTTCCAGAGTGGCTGCACCAACCTGCACTCCCACCAGCAATGTATGAGTGTACCCTTTTCCCAACATCCTCACCAACACCTGTTGATGAGTAGGCTCTCTTTTAATGTGTCCTTTGCTGTACAGCAGCCTTTTAATTTGATTCTGCCCCATTTATTCATTCTTGTTTTTATTTCTTCAGTCTTAGGGGTCTTGTCAAAAGAGTCAGTACCTGCACCGCTGTGCTGGAGTGCTGAGCCTCTATTCTGTTTCCCAGCAGGTGTGAAGTTTCTGGTCTCATTCTTAAATACTTGATTCCCTTTGAGTTGACATTTGTGTGAATTGAAAGGTAAGGGATCTAATTTCATTCTTCTTCATATCCATTTTCTTGGGAATTTTTTGAAAACACATCTGCACTACTGTATTCTCCTATTTTTTTTGTATTTATAAGATATTCCTGTCCATCAAAAAGTTTTTAAAGTATTTAGGATTGAATCTGAGCTTACACATGTAACTATTGTACCATAGAGCTATCCCTGTAGCTCATTTTGTTTTGTATGTTGAGACTGTGTCTTACTAAATCACCCAGACTGGCCTCCAACTTGGAATCTCTTGCCCCAGCATCCCACAGAGTTGGGATTATAGGTGTGCACCCCTCTATCTGGCTCAAACAGTTTAAAGTTTAATGAAGTTGCAGTCTTTCTTTTTTATACTGCAAGCTATGTAAGGCTTTTCCTCTATCAAGATAACAAGAATTTTTCTTTTGATAGATTCATGATTTTATTTTTGTTTAAATTTTATAACAAATTATGAATTTACTTGTTGGTAAATTTAAAAGCTTAATTAAGAAACTGGTTTTCCTTTGCAACTTTTAAAATACATTTGTTTTAATTGGTTCATAATATTGTATTTATGGGGTTCCATGTGATGTTTTGATATATATCCACTGAGTAATATACAAATTAAGGTAAGCATATTTACTTTCTCAACCATATATATTTTTGTGGGGAGAACATTCAATAGCTCTTTTTGTAACTTTTTCAAATACATAGTACAATTCCATGATCTTTATTACCCCACTGACCAGACATTTCTTCTGACTTATTGCTCATGGATCAACCTTTCTTTATCCCTCCTTCCCTTATTCTCCTCAGTTGTTTATAATTTCTTATTAATTGCTCACATTTTATTTTTGTTTTAGTTATTATAATTAGGAATACAACTTTCCTCCCTCAAATGGGTAGGGCTGGTCACAAATAAAAATGAAATGGCTTTCCTAAAGGACCAGGACAATGGCCCACATGGAATGAGCGTAGGCTTTAAGTGGCAAACAGAAGCATAAATCTAAGTCCTATTAACATATTTCTCAATCATCAGGAATATTTTCCCCATTACTGGCAACTATATTTTCATTTTTATAAAAATATTGGAATATACACACTAAATAGCATAAATAGTTTAAATAGATATGTGGATATAGAATGTCATATTGTGTATATATATATGTGTGTGTTCAAAGGTATGTGACATATGAATGTTTAAATTTAAAATAATATTAAAAATTTATTTTACTATCTATAGGCTTAAATGATAGAAAACTAACAATATTGTTGAAAATCTTATAGGCCCTCCTGAATTGTATCTTCATTCCCTTTGAGGGTACCCAGTACCTTCAATATTTTAAAAAATTCCTTTACATCATTTGAATTTTAATACTTTGGTAGTAATCCCTCAATTTTGCCCATGCTAGAAACACACATTAAAGAAATTGCACTGTATTTATTCTACTACATTTTGCTTTTATTGTCTTCTATTGTCCATGTGAAATTCATCTATATACTTTCATTTTCCACTCTGACACTATACCACACTTATCTGCTCTATATTTAGTGATCACTCACCCACCCCCAGCATTTTACTGCTATGAACAACAGAGCTATATAGCATTCTTGTGAATGTGGATATGCAAGGACTTTTATCAGTTGTACATGGATATATTATGTTTTGGATGTGTGGTGCCCGTCAAATTTCATGTGAGATGATGCATGATGTTCAGAGGTGAAATGGATTATGAGAACTATAACCTCACTGGTGCATTAACACACTTGAATGGATTGGTTGGGTGGTAACTGGAGTCAGGCAGGGTGTAGTGGGAGGAACATTCCTTGGGGGTATATCTTTTGTCCCTGGTAAGCAGAGCTCGCTCTCTCTCTCTCTCTCTCTCTCTCTCTGGTGTTTGGTTGCAACATCCTGAGCTGTTTTCCTCTGCCATGTCCTTCCACCATGCTGTTCTGCCTCACCTTGGGCTCAGAGCCCTGCATCATCGACCACTGTCTGAACCTCTGAAACTATGAGCCAATTTAAACTTTTCCTACACACAGTTTTTCCTGTCAGGTTTTTTGGTCATGGTGACAAAGAGCTGATTAAAACATCATAAGAATAATAACTGGATTGTGGGGTATGTGTATATCCAATAGAAGTATCACTGCTAACCTCTTCTACAAAATCCTCACACTAAGAAGCCAATCTGAAAAGGCTACATAGTGTATGATCCCAACTCTATGACATCCTCAAAAATGCAAAAGTAGAGAGATAAGAAAACAACTAGTGGTTGCTATGGGTCTGTGGTAAGGTAGAGGGAGATATGAGTAGGTACAGCAAAGGGGATTTATAGGACAGAAAAATTATTTGTATAATGCTATGATTTTTGAAATATGTCTCCATGCTTTGTTAAAACCAAAAATGAAATAAAAACCAAAGAAACCACAGCTGCACAACAAACATGAACTCTAATGTAAACTCTGGGCTTTCATTAATTATAATGGATCCGTATTAGTTAACTTTTGAAACTATACTATAACAAAGCAAGACTCTTCAGAACTGAAAAATACTATTAACCTAATGGACCTAATAGACATCTATAGATTATTTCATCCACTGACAACTGAATTCACTTTCTTCTCAGTGGCGTATGAAACATTCTCTAAAATAGATCATATTTTAGGGCACAAGGCAAATCTTAGCATATAAAAATATAAAGATAATCCCTTTTATTCTTCTCCTCACCCCCCAAGTATAATAAGATCATAATGGAATGAAATTAGAAATCAAGAAAAAATAGAAACCCTTCTGACACTTGGAGATTAAATAACACACTTTTGAATAAAGACTGGATCGGAGAAGAAATCAAGGGAGACATAAAAATTCTTAGAAGTAAATGAGAATAGATATGCAGAATAGAAAAATCTTGGGAGCATTATGAAGACAATTTTATGAGGAAAGTTTACAGCACTGAGTTCTTACATTAAAAAAAAGAAAAGATAACAAATCAATAATCTGATGTTACACCTCAAAACCACCAAAATAAGAACAAATTAACACCAAGATCAGTAGAAGACAGAAATAATTAAGATCAGAGCTGAAATTAATGTAATTGAGAATAAAAAATACAAAATATCACAAAACAAATTGTTGTCTTTTTGAAAGGACAAAATTACTAAACTGTTAACCAAACTAACTAGAAGAAAGAGAGAAAAGGCTAAAATTGATAAAATTAGAGGTGAAAATGGAGTTATTATTACAGAAACTTCTGGAATCCAAAGGATCATTACAAAGAATTTTGAAAATTTACACTTCAACAAGCTAGAAAATCTTGAAGATATTGACAAGTTCCTAGAGACGTATGACCTACCCAGATTGAACCATAAGGTTATAGAAAACTGAAACAGACCAATATCAAATAATGAAATTGAAGTAGCTATTAAAAGTCTTCCAACGGAGAAAAACCCAGGACCAGATGGATTCTTAGCTGAGTTCCACCTGACCTTTAAAGAAAAATTAGTGCCAATTCTCTTCAAATTATTTCATGAAATAGAAAAAAAGGAGGAAACATTGCCCAAAACATTTTATGAAGCTAACGTCATCCAAATACCCAAATCAGACAAAGGCACATCAAGGAAAACAAATCTCAGACCAATATCCCTGATGAACTTAGATACAAAAATCTTTAGTTAAAATATTGGCAAACAACATTCGAAAACACATTAAGAAGATAGTATACATGATAAAGTGGGTTTCATCTCAGAGATGCAAGTTTTGTTCAACCTACATAAATCAATAAGTGCGATTCACCACATAAATAGAGATAAGAACAAGATTCACACAAATCATTTCAATAGTAGCAGAAAAAGCATTTGACAAAGTACATTGTATTAAACACTAGACAAACTAGGGATAAAAGGAACTTACCTCAAAATTGTAAAGGCTATATATGACAAACTCAAGCAACATCATATGGAACAGAGGAACATGGAAAGAATTTCCTCTAAAATCTGGAATAAGGCAAGAATGTTCATTCTCACTACTCCAATTCAACATGGTCCTTGAAACTCTAGTCAAAGCAATGAGGCAAAATAAGGAAATTAAAGGGATACAAATAGGAAAATAAGAAGCCAACTTCTCTTTGCTAATGATGTAATATAATTAGAACATCCAAAATACTCAACCAGAAGACTTCCACAGCAGATAAACAAATTTGGTAAAGTAGCAGGATACAAGATCAACATACATAAATCAATCACTTTGCTATAGTTCCATAGTGAATCTGTTGAAAAAGAAATTAAGAACACTATTCCATTTACAATTATCTCCAAAAAATACTTGGGAATGAATCTAACCAAGGAGGTAAAAGACCTTTACAATGAAAATTATAGAACACCAAAGAAAGAAATTGAAGAAGACCTTATAATATGGAAAGACTTTCCATATCCTTTGATAGGCAGAATTCTTATTATCCAAGTGGCCATACTATCAGAAGTGTTACCAAGAGACTCAATGAAATCCCCATTAAAATCACTGACATTCTTCACAGAACAAGAAAAAACTGTTCTAAAATTCATTTGGAAAAATAATATATCCATAAAAGCCAATGCAATCCTGAGCAAGAAGAGCAATGCTGGAGGCATCATAACACCAGACCTCAAATAGTACTCCAGGGCTATAGTAACAAAACCAGCATGCTATAGACATGAAGACCAGTGGAATAGAATAGAAGGCACAGAGGCAAATCCAAATAGATATAGTCATTAGATGTTCAACAAAGGTGCCAAAAACATACATAGGGGTATGGAGAAAAGGAAGCCTTTAAACAAATGGAGAACTATATACCCATATGTAGTAGAATGAAACTTCACCCCTATGTTTCACCTTGCACAAAAGTCGACTCAAAGTGAATCAAAGCCCTAGGAATTAGATCCCAAACTCTGAGACTGCTGAAAGAAAATATATGCTTAACACTTTAGGCATCAACTTCCCTTATAAGACTTCTAAAATATAAGACAAACAAAGAATTAATAGGTGGGACAGCTTCAAATTACAAAGCTTCTGCACAGCAAGGGAAACAATAAAGAACATGGAGAGCCTATAGAATGAGAGGAAGGTCTTTGCCACCTGTTCCTCAGATAAGGGATTAATATCCAGAATCTATAAAGAACACAAAAAGTACCCCAAATACCACATAATCCAATTAAAAAATGGGCAAAGGAACTAGACAGAGACTTTTTAAAAGAAGGACCACAAATGGCCAACAAATAGATGAAAAGATGTTCAGCATCTCTAGAAATCATGGAAATGCAAATCAAAACTACACTAAGGTTTCAACTCACTGTAATGAATGGCAATCAGCTAGAACACAATAATAACATTGGATGAGGGGGAAAATGTTCATTTAGACATTGCTGGTGGTACTGTAAACTAGTACAACCACTCTGGAAAGTAGTATGGAGATTCCTCAAAAAACCAGGGATGAAACCACCGTTTGACCCAGCTATTCCAAGCCTAGGTATATATCAAAAAATATCTAAAATCAGCAAACTATAATAATACATTCACATCAATGTTTATAGGAGCACAATTCCCAATAGCCAAGTTATGGAACCAGACCAGGTGCCCATAAACAGGTGAATGGATTAAGAAAATGTGGTACATACACACAATGGTGTTTTATTCAGCCATAGAGAAGAATGAAATTATTACATCTGCTGGTAAATGGATAGAAATGAATAATATCATACTAAGCCAAATAAGCAATATCCAGAAATTCAAAGGTTGATTTTTTTTATATGTGGAAGGTAGATCAAAATAAGGGGAAAAAGGAATGAAGAATCCCAAGAAACCAGTAGTGAGATCAGTGGAATACATGAAGGGAATTGAGGGGGAGGGTGGAGGGATTAGAAAAGGATGGAATAGTGGGATGGTTCTGACCACATATTACTATGTACATATAGGGATATACCACAGTGAATTTTACCTTTGTGTATATCCCATAGTTTGCTAATTAAAAATAAAACTATAATTAAATAGAAGAAAGATCAAGTGAGGAGAGTAAGGGGAGCCATGAGAGGGAGAAAGGGAGGGAAAGAGGAAGTACTTGGCAGTAAAGTAGAGCAAATTAAATTTCATGCATGTATAATTATATCAAAATGAACCCCAATTATATATAACTATGATAAACTAATAAAAATAGTTGTAAAGAATTGGGTTTCTCTGGATATCATCTAACAAAACCTAAAACTCAGCCTTGAAGATCATGCTGAACCTCCTGTAAGTTACATTCCATAATAAAATTCAGCATTCTTAAGGAAAGCAATGAAGTCCAGTCTCTTGCCATCATGTCATTGATAGTATCCAATACATGATCAATGAAAAGAAACAGATGTAAAAGGACATGGAAAAATGCAACTTTAATGAAGAATCATATTATTCAGAAAAAGATGCAGAAATTACACAGGTGTTAAAATTAGTACATGAAAATTGGAAAACAGTCATTACCAATATGTTTAATGATTTAAAGGAAAATATGAGTATAATAAATGTACAGATGGAGAAACTAAAAAGAGAAATGGAAACTGCAAAAAAGAAAAAAATTCTAGAAGTCAACAATAGGACACATGAAATGAAAAAAAGAAAAGACCACACCAGGGGTTCCTAAACTATGTGCTAAAAGATGAATGAATCTGAAAACCGGTCTATAAAACTATTTAAATTGTACAAGAATGAACATAGCCCTTAATGACCTGTGGTAAATAGCAATCTGCTAACTTATGTGTAACTGGAGTTTAAGGATGGGAATAGAGAGCTTGGGTTTAGAAGAAGATAGCTGAAGAAATAAGACTGAACAATTACAAACTTACCAGTCAAGATGAACTCACAGGTTCAAGAAGCTCAAGCACACATAATGCTAAAGATGATGAGATCCAAAAATAAATACTCAAGAGCACAGAAGCAAAATTTTAGTGTACAAAAAAACAAAAAGAACATTAATGATTATTGCTAATTCCCAGGTAGAATCACTATAAAAATGAAGGCAGTGGAATGACATTTTTTTTTAATTTAAAAAAATTTTATATTTTACAGTGACAGATAAAATTGTACATACTTCAACCTGGCCAGACATCTGGGCATCTATAAAAACTTTCCTATTTGTGTGACTACTCCACTGCCCTGTTCCCTTGTGGACTGTCTATTTTAGGATTGGATGCTTCCTGTGAACCCCAAGAAAACAGATCAGGTGTGGAGAGCCCTCTTTATTTTCCCTAGGGCAGTGCCCTGAAGAGTTCAAGTCGTGTCTTCTCTCTATTCATCAGAGTCAACCTGTGTGCTATCTGTGCAGGAAGGTATTTGCTATCTGTGGAGGACCCTGTGGTACCAGTAATCTTGGGGGAGTGCTGGGGTTGCTTGCCAGCTAGTTGGATTGGGGGTTTGCAGGTGAGATGTCCTGCAGGGTTTGTGGGTGGGACTCTTGCTGGAGTTCATGAGCCAGTAATCAGGATCTGTGGGCAGTTGTTCTCCACTCACTGGGTGCTGTGAGCCTTTCCCCTTTTCCCTGATCCTAGCTGTCTCAAGTTTACTCATCATACTGATCCCCTCCATGTTCTGGGTGAAGCCAGATGGGAGCAAGCCTTGAGAAAAGCATTCCACATGGCTGATAAAGCCATTCACCTACTCTGCTCTCACTTGAGAGAAACCATGAGCCAAAGGATTTCTCTAGGCCCTGAACTTGTGCCACCCTGGGGGAGGGATGTCCTGGGTAAGTAGAAACGTCTGTTACCCTCTTCAGTGCATCTATCCTCTGATTTCTTTCTCCACTGGGGTGTTGGAATCTTTCAGCTGAATTCCTGGGTTTCCATGAAAGTGTTCTTGTTTGTGGGTGGTTGATAAAGTCAGTGTTTCTGGGGGGGGTTTGAGGGCTAGAACCTCGTGTTCCACCATCTTGATGATGTCATTCTCTTGAACTGTCATCAATGTTCTGATTCACGAAGTTAATTTCCTTTAAAAAATCAATAAGTTTATAGAAGTATTGAATTCAGGTTTCCATCTTTTTGAAGATCTGAAAGCACTTTAAAAAAGCATTTTTTGAATCTTTATGATAGTCTTTTAAAGAATGCTTGAATTTTTGAAAGCCAGGAGCCATGGCATGCTTTAGATTTCTTATGCTTGCATTTAATTTTATGAAAATTTTATTTCATGATCAAATAGGTGTGTTTCAGTATTTGGAATGGGAACTTTTCAAGTTTACAATGGATTTCATCTGAATTATTAGTCTTCTTTTTTATTCTTTAAAAAAATATTTTGTTCAGTGTATGTGGATACAATACCTTTATTTTATTTTCATGTGGTGCTGAGGATTGAACCCAGGGCCCCATGCATGCTAGGCAAGCACTCCACCACTGAGCCACAACCCCCCAGCCCTTATTCAAGTCTTTTAAAAAATATTTTTATGATATATTAGGATACTTTTGTCAACTTCTCAAGTAAGATATTCACTCAATTTTTAAAGTTTTAGCAATGAGTAGAAAATTATATTATTATTATTATTATTAATTCCTAGTTATTTTATTACTTTATTTACATCATGGCACTTTTAGATGACCAATTGTAGAAATGGTTATTTGATTAATTTATCCTTACTGAAGTAGTCTGGTTCAGAACCTCTTCTAGGAGAATCTTTAACCCATATTGGTTCATTTTTTTTTCTGAATCAGAAGTTAAAGATAGAAAAATAAAAGCATCCGAGGCCTAAGCATTGGCCTTGGGAGTGATGCTGTGGGCTTTCTGCCTGGATGCAAGGGACTGGGTTCCAGAGGCCCTTGCCCTGTCTGGACCTGTGCCAGGCTGCCAGTGGAGGGTAGAAGGGACAAGGAAGCTTCAGAACCTCTGTCTGAAAGGTGCTGATAGTTTTGGGAGAAAGAAACATGCCTCGGATTGTAGGCAATATTGTATGTGACAAAATCTGGGATTGACGGCTGGAAACTGGGCAAACTGTGGAGGAGGCAACCTTGCAAAGGAGTCCATGAAAATGGCCATTTGCTGAAGAGTCTGAGAGAGGCCCAGGCAGTCACCCAGCCAACGGAGCTGTTGATTAGCACTTAGTAAAGCAAGGAGGAGTAAAAGGGGGTTGGCTGATCTGCTGAAATTTGAATGACACAATTTTGTTCTGTGGGGGCAGGTAAGGTCTTTCTTAAAAAGGAGAGATCTTTACTAAGTTCTGAAGAATTCATTCATTAATTCAGTAACTCATTCATATCAGTCCTATATTAATGTTAACCGTTTTAGAAATGGCTGGGGATATAGCTCAGTTGGTAGAGTGCTTGCTTTGCAAAGTGCAAGACGCTGAGTTCAATCCCCAGCAGTGCCAAAAAAAAAAAAAAAAAGTAATGAGAAGAAGAAGTGGAATTTATTGTAAATCTCTTATGTGCTTCAGTATGCATTATCTCATTCACTATTAATAACTTTACAATGATGATGCAATTGTGATCTGCATTTTACAAGTGATGAAACAAGAAGGAAAGGTCACCTTGGTACTCAGGGTTAAAAAAAGAAAAACAATGACCAATGACAGCTCAGATCCAGTTCTCCTTGAGAATTGGGAATAAAGTCTTAGTGTTCTCACCTCTATATCCCATAATCTCTCCTAAGAAAAAGAAGAGACCTGTAGGATGTGAAGTTAGAGCGGGATTTGTGCTCCCATGGTAGCAAGTGTGAGTAGCATAGGGGTTTGCAGAAATCAGAATGGCTATCCCTGGATCATAGTGTGCTGTTTGGAGAGGCTGGCTCTGGGCCTGGGTTTCATCAGTGTTGGGGGAATAACTTTGACACTCTTTCCTTCTGGCTACAACTATGAACAGACAAGGAGGAGCTCAGGGTGTCTGCTGTAGTTTGGATTTTAAATGTCCCCCTAAAGGCCCCTGTGTTAAAGGCATGGTCCCCAGGGTGGTGGCACTGGGAGGGGATGAAACCCAGGGCTTAGTGGGAAATTGCTAGGTCATCGGGAACATGCTCTTGAAGGTGATAGTGATATCCAAGGTCCTCTCTCTTCCTGGGGAAGGGGTTAGCGGGTTGTGCTCTGCCATGCAGGTCTGCTATGAGGCACATGAATGACTGCCTTGACACGGGTCCAAAATAAGGGGGACAAAGGATCATGGACTGAAGGCTGCATGCTGGGAGAGAAAGGAAACCCTTTTTCTTAATAGGTGATTTCTCAGGTATTTTGATAAAGCCATGGAAAGCTGAGTAACGTACCAAATCTCTGATATCTAGGACACACTCTTCGTTGATTCTTAGGTGAGTAGCTTGGTCCCTCCTGCACAGGCTCCTCCCTGAGGATTGGAGGAATTGGAGGCAATTAATCTACTTCAATTCTCTCCTTAACCAGGAGCTTAGGGACTTTTCCCGAGTCTTCTCTGTGGTTGGTAAAATGGTTCCCTGAAGCTCAAGGCAGCCATAGAAAAGTCAGGGGCCCTGGGCTCACAGAGGCTCTGCTGTTACTATTTTGTTGCTGGTGTCCTTGGCAGAAGCTGAGGACTCAGAAACGTTTTGGATTAGCAGGTGCCAGAGCTCACCAAGAGCTGGCAGAGGTCAGAGGGAGCTCAGAATTCTAGCTGGGCGAAGTGTGGCTCTGTCTAGAGGTCTGCATATGTGTTCCACGTGCTTTCCATATGTGTTTTGTTTGGTATCTCTTTGCTTACCCAGTGTAGGTGTATCTACTTTGTCTTTGCGACCTTTGTGTGTATGTGTCTGTTGTGTTTGTGTGTGTGTCGGCATGATATATAATTGATCTCCAGCCTTTTCTTCTCCAGACCCAGAACATGACAATTTAAAGCAGGCTCCCATTAAGAAAGATGTATGTGTATGGGGATGTCTCTGTCGGGCTCTTTGATCTCAAATATTTGGCACATTTTTCTCCTGTAACTCCCACATTTTCATATATGGACAAGCATCATAGATAAGTAGATAAGTATCTAAGAGACTGCGGAGTCTGAAGAAGACAGGTGTATTCTGCAATATGGAGCAGAAGTCTTCTGTATTTGCTCATGACAAGAAATCTCTACTCAGTGGTGCGGGTGTGTTTGATCTTGCATTTTGTCCATGAGTTGTATGTGTATAATTACATGTGTCTGAGAGTCGGTGTGTGTGTGTGTGTGTGTGTGTGTGTGTGTGTTCCTTCTTTTGTTTTTGTTTGGGCACTGGGGATTGAACCTAGGTGCAATCTACCACTGAGCCACATCCCCAGCCCTATTTTGTATTTTATTTAGAGACAGGGTTTCACTAAGTTGCTCAGGGCCTTGCTAAGTTGCTGAGGCTGGCTTTGAACTCACAATCCTCCTGCCTCAGTCTCCCAAGGTGCTGGGATTACAGGCATGCGCCACCACGTCTGGCTTATGTGTATGTTTACTGTTTTATTTTGAGGAATACGTAAGTCAGTTATTATTATTATCACTTATTAATACAGCACCATGCATGTCACATGGTGGTCAGTGAAAAGGAGATATTTTTATTGTCTTTCCCCAAATCCAATGCTTGTATTATAGAGGTTCCTTATTTTCCCCCTGTCTGGGGAGGAACAGGGAGAAGTCACAGAAAACTGGGCCAGTCAAAGGCTTCCTCTCACACCTCAGTATCACAGTTCCATGTTTTCGTGGCCCATCTGCCTCCTTCCTACAAAATCCTCCCTGTATCAAGGTGGGTGCCAGCTCTGCTGTTTTCTTCTTGTTTCCTGGTGAGGACAGACGCAGCGTACACCAGTGAGCAGCCAGACCTCCGCCCCAGGGTCCAGTCACCATCTTCCTTGGTGGCTATGAACTGAGGTAAACTTTGTCCCTGTGAAAGTCGTGGTCCCTGAGGATGACTCACTCTCATGCCCCTATGCATGATATTCCTTCTTTAGGGATGTGTTTGGGTACTCCTAACCTCTGATCCAACTTCCCAAAGACATGATGAGTCTGGAATCTACTTCACACAGCTGTGTGACCTTGGGTCAGTCAGATATCTTAATGGTCTGAGGGTTTTCACTTCTATGAAAGGAAGGAACTCATATTTGCCTTTTGTACCATGAAGTCTCAAAATATATATTGATTGTTTTGAAAGAAACTAAAGCACGTGGAAGTCTTTTGTAAATTGCATGCTGTATAAATGTGGGTTGTAAAGTTTTCTAAGCGAGGAGCTAAGCACCATTGGACAGTGGCAGTGAACACGTATTTTGATGAATGGGAAGGATGATTTCTTTTAGGAGTGGCTAAGAGCAAGGATTCTGTTGGAGAGATATAGATCAGGGTCTCACCTGCTACACTTAATTGTGCATTTAAATACTCTGATTTTGCTTTCTCATTGTTAAGATGGGTAAAATAAGACCCATTTGTTAGAATTATGGTGAAGATTTAATTAGAAAGTGCACATAAATACTTAGACTAATGCTGGCACATTATTAACGTTGGTTTGGAAACCTGACTTGGATATTTGTGGTGATGGGTAATTTTAAATGACTCAGAACAGGTAGGACCCAGTCAATTGCACTTAAACCTGTGACGAAGCTTTGATGATTCCGTTCCGATTCAGAGGGTGTTGCATTCCTTTAAATAACCACACTTATCTCTATTTCTGCGTCTTTGACTTTTTTTAAAGATTCCCCATGAGATTATGCAGTATTTTCTATGCTGTAGAAAATGAAGTCAATAAAAAATGCTCAGCACCTTACAAAACAAAATATGAAAACCAAAACCAAAAAAGTAAATGACTGGTACCCGTTTCTTGATGTCCATTTCATGCTCTGATCTGAATAAATTACAAAGGTTTTAATCTGGCTTTATATAAACGTGCAAACTCCTTCTACCCAGACTTTTGCACTTCTTGCTCACTACTGAGTACTCACGTAGTCTGACATGGATGTAGTGGCTGGGACAGGACTACCAATAAATAAATACCCACTGAATAAAGAATTGCTAACCTTTTATTTCTTTGGAAAGAAACGTGGTTAATATGAGTGTTATGGTTTAGATAGAAAGTGTGTGAGGCAAATCGAGAATGTTCAGAGGTGAGCTCGTTAGCTTCTAAGAGCTGTAAACTCATGGACATGGATTAACTAGGTGGTAAGTGTAGGCGGGTAGAGTGTGACTGGAGGAGGCAGGTCTCTGGAGGAGTCCTTTGGGGTTTATATTTTGTCTGGAGAGTGAAGCTCTTTCTCTCTCTGCTTCTTGGCTGTCATGTCCTGAGCTCCTTTCCTCTGCCACACCCTTCTTCCATGATGCTCTCTCTGTCTCACCTGGGCCCAGAGCTAGAGTCCACCAACCATGGACCAACCCTCTGGGATTGTGACAACTGTTCCTTCTCTAAGTTGTTGTTGTTGTTGTTGTTTTTTTGGTGACAGTGATGAAAAATCTGGCAGAAACAGTGAGGATCTGATGTGTCACTGCAGCTAGAATGGACAGATTTTGGATTCATGAACCAATAAGTATGAGAAATAAACAGAAGTGTAGCTAAAATCAAGAATTTTCATGCCTTGTTATGATGTGATGGTCATGTTCTCAGGCTTTTCCCACTTTCTCCAATTCCCACCAGAGACAAGAGCAGCATGAGGAGGGAGAACCAGAGCAGCGTGTTCGAGTTCCTCCTCCTGGGGCTCCCCATGCGGCCAGAGCAGCGGGGCATCTTCTTCACTCTGTTCCTGGCCATGTACCTGACCACAGTGCTGGGGAACCTGCTGATCATCCTGCTCATCAGGCTGGACTCTCGCCTCCACACCCCCATGTACTTCTTCCTCAGCCACTTGGCCTTCTCTGACATTTCCCTTTCATCCATCTCGGTTCCCAAAATGCTGGTGAATGTGCAGACCCAGCAACGCTCCATCCCCTATGAGGGCTGCATTTCTCAGATGTACTTTTTTGTTCTTTTTGGCTGTCTGGACAATTTCCTTCTTGCAGTGATGGCCTATGACAGGTATGTGGCCATCTGTCACCCACTGCACTATGCTGCTGTCATGAGGGAGGAGCTGTGTGTCTGGTTGATAGCCGGGTCCTGGTTCTTCTCTTGTGTCCATGCCCTGTTGCACACCCTCCTCTTGGTTCAGCTGTCCTTCTGCACTGACAATACCATCCCCCACTTCTTCTGTGACCTCACGGCCCTCCTAAAGCTGAGCTGCTCAGACATCTCCCTCAATGAGCTGATCATCTTCACTGAGGGAGGGATGCTTTTCATCCTGCCTCTGAGTAGTATCCTGGGCTCTTATATCCAAATAGGGACCACTGTCCTTAGGGTCCCCTCCACTAAGAGATTCTTTAAAACTTTTTCTACCTGTGGCTCCCATCTCTCTGTGGTATCTTTATACTATGGGACTCTTGCAGGTGTTTATTTTTTCTCTTCATCACAGAACTCCAGTGACAAGGACATTATTTCTTCTGTCATTTATACAATAGTTACACCCATGCTGAACCCCTTCATCTACAGCCTGAGGAACAGAGACATAAAACAGGCCCTGGAAACATTGGTCAATAGGGCTAACTTCTTTACCTGACAGTCACTAAGCCCACTTATTTCAGTCATGAGAACAGTGAGATATATTCCTGGAATTCTGCTGTAATTGAAAATTCCATATAGTTTTTTGGGAGTACCGGGGATACATCCCCAGTTCTTTTTTTTTTTTTTTGAGACAGGGTCTCACTGAGTTACCCATCCTGGCCTTGTAGTTGTGATCCTCCTGCCTCAGTATCCCAAGTAGCAGGGATTAGAGGAATTAGAGCGCCCAGCTTTCAATTCCATGTAGTTTTAAAATAGTGCATACATGTTGTCATATACAATGCTTTTTTTTTCAGTGCTGGTGATCAAACCTAGAGCTTTACTGATGCTGGGAAAGCACTCTACCATGAAGCTCTAGCCCAGTCCTACAACGTGCTGATAACACATCAGCCAGCTCGAGTTCGGTACTTGGGTTGCTACGTCTCCTCTATCCTTCAATACTCCTTGCTAGTTCATCCTCTCATAAGATGGGCAAAATCTTAATGAAACATTTTGCACCGTTATGATTGTGAATTTGTCCTTTTCTCTTTTGGATTTGTCATGATTTGCTTCTGTGGATTTAAAGCCACGTTATTGAGGACACGAGGTGTTGGCATGTGGTTTACTCCTGGCCGACTGATTCTTTCATGCAATGTGATGCTCAGGTGGGTTTGCATCCATTCAAGCTGATTGCACATGCTTCTTCCCAGATCCGCAGTCATGACAGCATATTGGTAGCTTAAAATCAGCCCTCCTGGGAGTAATCACCCCACGGAAATTGGCAGACGCTGTGAACACTTACTATTCATTTAGTGGCACAGCCCAGCCCTTGTCACTGGGAGAGGCTTCACGTCCTCTCTGTCGATGGCCCTACCTCAATATCTCATCTGCTTCTCATTTGAGTTACTCTTTTTGGGTAAGTGATTGCATGGTATTTCTTTTCCATCCTTTTACTTTAAACTTTTCTGTCTTCTTTTTTGTGAGTGTGTCCTTTGTAAACAGTGTAAATAAAGTTGAGCTTTGCTCTTTTTATGTACATTGGCAATTACATTTTGGGGATTCGATCTATACTATTTATATTTAATGTGATCATAATACAATTGAATTTGTTTTTCTGTAGTCCTGTGCTTGACTTGGGATTTTTGTTTCCTATTTTCTCTACATTTCCATGAATTAAATAGGTATTTTATTAATCTATTTCCCTCCTATTAACTGTTAATAATCACAGATGATTATTATTTTACTCATTTTGGGGCTTTGTAAAGTTTGTTTCTTGCTTTCTCTTTAGATTTTTTCAATGATGAATATTATACATGACATAAAATTTACCATTTTAACCATTTGAAATGTCCAATTTGGTGGCATTTAGTATGTTTCTAATGTTCAGTCATCACCACTCTCTTGTTCTCAGATTCCCAAAGAAAACTACGTGCCCATTAAGCAATCATCTCAGTCCCTAGCAAATACTGAACTGCTCCTGGATGGATGGATTTGTTTATTCAGGATATTTCATATAAATTGAATTTAAAAATATATGACCCTTGTGTCTGGCTTCCTTTCACATAATATTTGCAAGGTTCATCTATGCTGTAGCCTGTGTCAGTACTTCATTCCTATTTATGGGTGAATTTTATTCCATTGTATGGATATACCACAGTTTATATATTCATACATTCATTTAGTCCTCTGGAAGTCTGTGTGTAAGCTCAGGGACAGACGCATGCTTAGAATAATCTGAGGAGACACTGTGCTTTCAGCTCTGGCCAATCTCTAGCATGCAAGAATGAGGGGGAGTCACAACTACCTGGCTAAGCACTGAAAGAGCACCCCAACACAGAGAATCTGCAAAGACAAGGAGAGCTGTTTTCTTTTTTCTTTTTGGATCCAGGAGGCTAGGAGATTTTTATTAAATCACTAGTTGATGACTAAGGTCAGAGAACTGTTAGTGACCACACACACACAATAATACAGCCTTTATAAAAAATAGTTTGGAAGAGTCACTCATCTGGAATTAGAAGGTGGCGGAACAGAGCTAGGCAGCGGTCTTCATCTCCCCGCAGCACAGAAGGGAGTCAGAGAAGGAACAGCTGATCTGAGAGATGGGTGACGGAACAAATGCTCTGAGACCCAATATTGTAAAGTCTGAGATCTGGGGAGACTTGAAGATCCGTTACTGGAGTAGAAAACAAGCACAGAGTTCCCTAACCCTGAACCTGGACCAGGAAGAGGAAAGGGGGAAGGGGCAACAGATAGAGGGAAAGGGATCAGAAAAGCACATAAGCTCACCCCCTTAATGATATTTGGAAAGAAAAAGACCCAATAAAGCATGACAGGCCCAGTGGTTTCCTTTAAGTACATCAAATAGTTTAAAACCAAATCATGATTGGAAAGCCAATTATCCTTCAAATCAACAATGCATCTTCCCACCTCCAGCAACAAGTTAAGCCAGACAGAGCACTCCTGCAGGGAGACCTCTTAAGAATCCCTTTAGGAAAAGCCTGTAGAGAAATCACTACTAGCTTACAGTTGCTAACACCCCCTTCCCCTCACCTCAAAAGAGGGCAGTGGGTGAAGCAGACCTGCCCAGGAAGTGGGAGCCTAACCCAGCTCCACACAGCCTCTGCAAGAGCCAGGCAGAGGTGGAGCAGAGGCCTGCAATTCACTGTGGCAGGAAGACAGCTCAGATCCAAGTGGGAAGGTGGTTTTGATCCTGAAGAGAGGAAAGGGCAGCCATCAAGATCACTGCTGCCAGTGACGCTGGGGGAAGGCATGACTGGGAATTTGCCTGATTCCTGATGCCCAGTGGGACTGTCCCCAGGATTGCAGCTGCAATTCGTGGGCCATGTCCTGGAGGGAAGCTTCCTGAAACTCCAGCAGCACTGGGGGACAGTTCCTGGATTGTAGCAGCAGTTGGTGGAAGACCAGCATGAGAAGTTGCCTTATTCCCAGGAAGCTTAAAGGGAAGGTCCCCATTGTGGTCATAACCAGTGGGATTCTGGTCAAGGTGGAAATCTGCCTGGGTCCAAGGCAGCAGAGAGCAATAGTATCCAGCCCAACCTGTGGCCACAGCTGGTGTTTGGGCACTGTTTAGGCAGTGACTGGATGCTGCCTCAGTTAGCAGAGGGTTGTAATGACCATCATTCACAACTTGGGGAAGTGGAAGGTAGAACCCAGGTCAACCTGCTGAGTCTCTGTTCTTAGGAGTAAGGACAGTATCTCAGTGAGCTGTGTTGGTCAGGGGGATGCCTCTGCACCATGGGTCACCCATGAAGAGTCCACAACCACAGGACTTGTGCTTATGACAGCCACCAGGTTCTATGCCACCTTGAAAAAGATCCTGTAGAGGGGAGTGGGTACATGGTGATTCATGGCAATCACAGTGACAGCTCAGAGCCCTGTATCCTGAGCTCCTTCACACAATAGAAACAACCAACAGACACATCAGCTCCCCCCAGCAGTCGGTCACAGGCTCCTGAGTTGATAAACCAGAACTGGCTGGTGGGAGGTCCACAGACACTGAGGGAGTGGCTCCTGTGTCCCAACACCTCTGGAGGGTCCACAGCCAAGGAAAGATGGACATCTCCTAAATGTCCCAAATCCTAGTGAAGTTCAAACCAGGAGTCAACAAGAACCTTCTACACCTTGGCATGGTTTGCAATAAATAACTCTGACATCAACTTTGATCATATATATCAGTTTTTATCTTGATTGACAGTTGTTACTCTAATAGCCAACATTGTACCTTCAACCCATTTGAATGTATTTCTTCTCATTATTTAAAACATTAATTGGAATAATTCTCTCTATCTTTGTTTTGCTAGCTCTGGTTTATATTTGCTCCTCTTACTTGCTATGCTCCCTCTCACATTATCAGATACTTACTCAGTTCCCCCATCCATCTTTTCCTCCTCTTTACCTTAGTGTGCATTATTATTTTCTATCCTTTTCTTTCCTTTCTCTTTTTCTTCCTCTTTTGATCAGTCTTTCTCTCTTCATTCTTTCAACCCCCATATTCTGTTATAGTAGTTACATTTAACAACTAATTTTTCAAACTGCTCCGGACCTTTATTACAAATTGATTCCTGGATTAGTGGAATGGTGGAGAAAAGTAGCAACAAGTTTTTCACTTTTCACGAGGTTGAAGAGTATGTGACTGGATCCTGCTGTGATTCTAGTAAATAGGGTTCAGTGGCTTCTCTCAAAGTGGTACTGATACTGGGGGTAGCAGAGGTCGCACACTGAGTTAAAATATCAGTACCTGGATATCCACCCTCCCCAGGGTTCCTAGGAGAAAAAACTCACAAAATAGTCCCTTGCTTAAAAGAGGAAGTGATAACCATCCCAAAAGATGGGTAGACTTGCAAACAATATAGGAAAACAAGGGAACAAACTACTACAAACAGTTCACAATGCTTCAGTAACTGATCCCATTGTGGACACCACAGTGGAGGAAATGTCAGAGAAAGAATTTAGAAACTTAATAGCTAATAGAAGATGTAAGGAGTGAAATTAGAGAAAATGTACAGGAAGTGAAAGGTCACTTCAATAAAGAGATGGGGATTTTGAAAAAGAACCAAATGGAAATCCTAGAAATGAAAGATTCAATAAACTAAATTAAAAATTCAATTGAAAACATCACCAATAGATTAGACCATTTTAAGGTTATGCTTTTTAGGCCTTAAAGATGAGATATATAATCTTGAAAACAAAAGTGATCATAAAGAAACATTGTTAAAAGACCATGACCAGAACATTCAGGAAATCTGGGATAACAGTTGGGAGTAGTGGCGCATGCCTGTAGACCCAGCAGCTCAGGAGGCTGAGGCAGGAGGACCACGAGTTCAAAGCCAGCCTCAGCAACTTAGTGAGTCCCTAAGCAACTCAATGAGACCCTGTCTCTAAATAAAAATTTTAAAAAGGGGTTTGGGGATGTGGCTAAGTGGTTAAGTGCCCTGGGTACAATCCCTGGTACCAAAAAAATTTGAGATAACATTGAGCCCAAATTTAAGAATTATTGGGGTACATGAAGCCTCTGAAATGCAAACTAAGAATGCACAATCTTTTCAATGAAATAACATTAGAAAAATTTCCAAATCTTAGGAATGAGATGGAAAATCACATACAAGAGATATATAGAACTCCAAATGGACAGAATCAGAACAGATCTTCTCCAAGATGTATTATAATGAAATGTCTAATATACAGAATAATGATAGAATTTTAAAAAGTGTAAGAGAAAAATGACAGTTTATACTTAGAGGTAAACCAATTTAGATTTCAATTTATTTCTCAACCCAGACGGTAAAAGCCAGGAGGGCTTGGAGTAATGTATGCCAAACTCTGAAAGAAAATGGGTGCCAACCAAGATTATTATGCTCACCAAAATTATCCTTCAGAATTGAAGATGGAATGAAATCCTTCCATGATAAGAAGAAACTGAAAGAATTCATAACCACAAAGCCTGACTTACAAAACATACTCAATGAAATATTTCATGAGGAAATAAAAAATAAAAATCAGTATAGGAATAATAGAACTAGAAGAATAGATAATTAAAGAGAGAGAATAAAGTCTAAATTAAACATTATAAATAAAATTGCAGGAAATAAAAATAATCTCTTCATAATAACTGAATGTGAATAATCTAAACTCTTCAATTAATAGGCACGGATTGGTAGATTGTATTGAAAAAAAAAAGACTCAATGATATGTCATTTGCAAGAGACTCACTGTATAGACAAAGACATCCACAGACTGAAGGTGAAAGGATGGGAAAAGATATACCATGGAAATGGTAGCCATAAACAAACAAGATAGCTACTCTCATATTAGGAGTCCAAATTTATTAGAAGGGGCAAGAAGGTCACTTCATGCTGGTTAAGCAAATCATCCAACAGCAAGATACCATGATTGCAAATATTTATTCCCCAAGCAATGGTGCATCAAACCTTTCTCAATATTAAGAATTGAGTAGACCAATGTACAATAATACTGGGTGATTTCAACATACCTTTCTCACCACTAGATAGGTCATTCAGACATAAAGTAAAGATTCTTTAGAACTAAAAATGGACCTGGGCTGGGGATATGACACAGTGATGGAGTGCTTGTCTAGAATGCTCAAGGTCCTGGATTTGATCCCTGGCACCACATAAATAAATACATAAATAAAGGAATAAATAAATAAAAATTTAAAAAGTTTAATTAAATGAACCTAACAGACATCTATAGAATATTTCATCCATTATTGACTGTATTTACTTTCTTCTCAGTGGCACATGGAATATTTCCTAAAATACATCATGTTTTATGTCACAAAGCAAATCTTTGCAAATACAAAAAATTAGAGATAATTCCCTGTATTCTATCAGATGATAATGGAATGAAATTAGAAATTAGCAAAAACAGAAACCACTATAACACCTGGAGATTAAGTAATACACTTTTGAATGATGAATGTGTTATACTTCCCAAAAAGATTCTCCAGTGCCATCAGGAGAGAGTCAGCCCCACCCTAATCCCCCCCCCAGCCCTATAGCCCTGCCCTAATCCCTTCCCGCACCTTATAAAAGTTGGCAGCGGACGAACTTCCACGCAATTTCCCAGCACCCCACTTTTAGGAGTAAGGGCAATTGTTGCTGGCCAGCTAAAATAAAGGCTTCTTTTGGCTTTACGTGATCGGCTTGGATGATTTTATTTTCTTTGGGTACAACAAATGGATAGTAGAAGAAAGCAAATGAGAAATAGTGATACACCATATCAAAGTATCAGGGACAGTATGTAGGCAGTTATTAGAGGAGTTCATGGCACTGATTTCAAATATTGAAAAAAGAAAGATACTAAATAAATAATCAAACATTACACCCCAAGTTCCTGGAAAAGAAGAGCAAATGAACATCAAAATCAGTAGGAGTCAGGAAATGTTATGGGGCACAACTTAAGAACAGACTGAGTACCACTGAGAAGTCCAAATTTGAGAGTCTTTATTAAGCCGGCCAGCTAACTGTCTCACACAATGCCCCAATAAATGGCTATTGGGAGAATAGCCCCCACCATAGGATTGCAGGGGTTCTTATACCATAAGTCATCAATCATAATAAGTGTCTGTTGCTATGATTCAAAACTATAAACTATCATCATGAGATCTAAAATCATTAGCAGAAGGGGGAAGTGGGTCGAAATGACCTTACTGAGGTATGAATTAAAGAATGGTTACTAACATCTAGACAATCACTCTTGACATCACTGTTGACATGGTACAATAGAAAAATAGGAAGCAAAAGAGAACAATTTTTCATCATACAAGAATTGCCATTTCATCATTTTGGATTGCCAACCATGTCAGGCTAAACAACTGTTGATGGGTACAAAGGTGAGGTGTTCCCATTGGAGAAGCTAAGCAACTGTTGATGGGTACAGAGGCGGGCGTTCCTGTGGGAGAAGCATTTCCTATGCAACATGGAGTCTCAGAGAAAAATGGAGTCTGTTTAGTCACTGCCCATGTAGCCTGGCCTCTAACTTTTCCATGGAGTCAGATCTGTGAGCCTGTCACAGAAATGACTAAAACCAGGGGTTAAACCAATGATACTGCCATTCACTGGTTATGAGTTCTGCTTCCTCAGGTGTTGAAGTGTAACACCAGAGAAGCAGGCCAAGGCAAGCATATTAAGCAGGTTTTATTTAAAAGTAGTAATACAGACTTCTCCTGGGAGATGTCCTAGACTCCCCAGAAGTGAGTGCACCCTATATCTTTTATAGATTAGGGTCTCTTTTGTTCTCCCCCACCCCTTATCTCTCCTTCCTGCCTACATGACTGGGCCTTGGGGTTGCAGGTGACATAGCAAAAAGGTGAGCAGCAGATGGCAGGGGGAAGGCCACAGGAAGGATTCAGGCAGTAGGGGCACAGGGCACATTAATTAGCAATTTCCCGCCTGGAACTTTTGGGGAGGTGCAGTTAAGCAGGTAACGATGGTGATCAAAAGGGCTCTGGAGGCACTGACATTCCAATCTCCCAGGGGTGGTCTCCCAGCTTCCCAGACTCAGATGGCCTCCATTCCTCAATGTGACCAGATTTCCTATTCTACACTAACTGCACATCCCCAATTCTGGCTTCACCAATAAATTGAGAATAAAAAATACAAAAGATCAATGCAACCAAGCGATTTTATTTTTGAAAGGATAAATAAGATTGATAAACCTTTAGCCAAACTGACCAAAAGAAAGAGCATGAAGACCCTACTGAATCCAGAGGTTCATCAGAAGCTATTTTAAAAATTTATACTCCAATAAGCTAGAAAATCTTATTGACAAATTCATAGAGACATATGACCTACTCAAATTGAATCATGAGAATATAGAAAAATTAATCTGATCAATATCAAATAATGAAACTGAAACAGCTATCAAAAGCCTTCCAACAAATAAAAGACCAGGACAAGATGAATTCTCAGCTAAGCATGGCCAGACCTTTAAAGAAGAACTAATATTAATCATCCTCAAATTACTCCACAAAATAGAAAAGGAAGGAACACTGCCAAATTCATTTTATGAAGCCAATATCACCCTGATACCAAAGCCAGACAAAGACACATAAAGAAAAGAAAATGTCGGGCCAATATCCTTGATGAATATAAATTAAGAATACACAAAAATTCTCAATAAAATATTGGCAAATCACATACAAAAACACAATAAAAAGTGCACCATGATCAAGTGGGCTTCATTCCAGGAATGCAAGTTTGATTCAACATATGTAAATCAATAAAGGTAATTCACCACATAAATAGAGGTAAGGACAAGAATCACATGATAGTCTTAATATATGCAGAAAAAGCATTTGCCAAAGTCCAGGAAGGAACATAGAAGGAACAGAGTCAGGGGGACAGAAAGAGTCAATGTTGATAATAAATGAAAGATGGGGGCTGATTCAGGAGGAAATGAAATGCGAATGCCCCAGAGCCCTTCCCCCTGTGGCAACCTGCTGTCTAGGTGACCTGCCTCCAGGGAATTGTTCCTCCCAGAAAGGAGCTGTTAAGGAATGCCTCCTGGGCAGCTCCCTTCCTGCCCATACCCCTGGGTGGCTTCCTTCCTGCCCTTGGATCACTCTACCTTCATCTTTTGAACCTCATTTTGGCCACTGGTCACACAGAAGGGATGGGGGGGGGGAAGAGAGGCCATAAGAACAAAGGAATTCTAAAAAGTATAAAAGGGGTAGGACACCCCCACTTCCTCGGATACTAGCTCTGGATTCCCTTCCTCTGTGGAGAAGTCTGTCTCTGTTCTTTTCTTTTCTTTCTTTCTTTTCTTTTTTTTTGTATAGGGGATACTAGGGATTGAACTCAGTTCCTGGTGAGGTGAACTTAGTCTCTTTTTGCTTCCTGGGTGCGATGTCCTGAGCTACCTTCATCCACCACATTCTTCTGACACCTCACCTGAGGCACAGAGCAATGGAGCCTGCTGTCTATGGACCGAGGCCTCTTAAACCATGAGTGCCAAATAAAACATTTCTTTTCCAAAATTATTCTTGACAAGACTTTTGGTCACAGTAGTCAAACAACTGACTAAAACATATATAAAAAAGAAAAACATCGGGTAAACAACCTAGTAACATAACTCAAGGAACTAGAAAAACAAGAACAAACCAAACCCTAAATTAGAAAGAAAGACCTAATAAAGATCATTGCTGAAATAAAGGAATAAAAAATACAAAATATCACAATGAAATGAAGAGTTCATATTTTGAAAAGATAAACAAAACTGACCAAAATTGACCAAATATTACAACAGATGCTACAGAAACACAAAGGATCACTAGGGACTATTATGGAACAACGGTGATATTTAGAAGGAATGGAGAAAGTTCTGGCCATGTATAACCTACCAAAATTGAACCCTGAGGACATAGGAAACCTGAACAGATTAAAAAAGTTCACAATAAGCTTACATTGGTAATAAAAAAGTCTTTCAACAAAGAAAAGCCCTGGATGTCTGCATTGCTGAATTTTACCACAATTTTAAGAAATAGTATCAACTTTTCTGAAGTGATTCCAATTATTGAAAGAGAGGAAACCTTTCCAAATTTTTTCTATGAGTCCAGCATTATCATCATCAGAATGAAGAATAAAAATCATTATCATCTCAATAGATGCATAAAAATTTTATAAAATTCCACATCACTTTATGATAAAAGCTCAAGAAATTACATGCAAAACAAAACAATAAAAATTAATTATGACAAACCCACATTCTATACCATTTTGAATATGGAAAAGTTGAAATCATTTTGTCTAATGGTATAAGCAAGATCAGGATGTTTACTACTGCTATCCAATAGTACCGCGAATCCCTGCCTGCAGTGAGACGCGACACGTAGGCTGGTTAAATGCTTTATTCAAATGATGATCATCTGCTTCTATTTTCTTTGTTCTCCCCTCTCAGGGGAGATAACTACAGGTTATATAGGGGAAAGCAACCAATCAGAGTACTGTCCATGCAGCCAACGCATGGACATACAATACTATAGATAAAGAGCATACGTTGACCATGCGCAGGACATTATCTTTAACAGCCAGTAATGGCTGCCTTCTCAGAGATAAGCAACTAAAGGAATGTAACATGGCCGTGCTAGCAGAGATAAGCAACTTAAGGAATGCAACGTGGCTGTGCTGGCACATTGCCAATCGCCATCTTGCAGGCTAAATAGAGGATGGGGTCCCGGGCACCCCGACAGCTCCCCCTTCTTTATTAATTAAATGGTGAGAGACCGTGCCTGTCTTAGGTGGAGGGGTCAACTCATATCCTTACCCGTCATCAAAGACTGTAGAGCATGCTACAGCTTCTGTCTTAGGTTGGTATATGGTCACCACCTTCCTTACCCGTCATTGGCTACCGGTCCAGCATGCTAAGCCATATTTTGGGAGAACTGCCTGCCTCCACTGCCGCTAGAGCCTGATGAATGGCATGTCGGTCCTGTTGCGTGGCACGCTTGAGGGCAGAAAGCCTTCGAAGGAGAGCAAGAAATCCTAACAGCAGTAAAATACAAAAAATAACAGCTCCAGCCCAATGTTTTCCCCATTGAACAAGTGCATCAGAAACATTATATAGGGAGGGGATAAGGCTTAAGGCATGAGTTTTAGTTTTGTTAATAGTAAGAATCTGACTGTGTAAAGATTGAGTCAGAAGATCAAACTCATGTGTCCAATGATCAGTTAACATATGAGATAACCTTTTAGACAAATTTGCTGCATAAGACAAGTTATCATAACGGGCATCAGTAATACAAAGTCCAACAGTAGCATGAGCACATCCCATCATCATTAACTGTTCGACAATGTTGAGTTGTTCCTGAACAAGGTCAACTCGTTGGTAGAGAATCATAAGTCCAGTTTTTAATTGTCCATTCAGCTGATTCTGCGTATACAAAGCCTGAGCAGTCGCAGATGATAGATTATTTAGAGTTTGTGCAGTAGGAATCGAGGTAGTGAGAGCGACAGCAGCAGTCGTAGCCGCAGCCGCTGAAAAGGCTATTGCAGTTATAATGGCAGTTATTCCGAAATCCCTTCTTTGACGAGTTGCTACGTGGAGAGCTGATGTCAACAGGAACTGGAATATACTGAGGTATACGTAGTATAATAGCCGTATTGTACTTAGATGCGTTCCAGCATTGAGAAATAAAACAATTATTATTGTTATCAGTGCAATTTAAAAGAACATTGCCATTGGTAGGATTAAAAGTGGTGAGAAGAAATAAAAACGGGGGAATAACACACACAGGTGTGGGAGCAAAACTAATATTCCTTTTATTATCCTTTTTCCAATCAACCTTTACACTACTCTCCCACCTTCTAATATTATCTTCAATCGTAGCTTGAAAGTTACTGTACCATGGTCCATGAGTAAAATTATAACTAAAACTAGTATAACGAATTTGACCCCCTCTCAAAAAGGTCATAGGGGCCACATTGATACAAGCATTACTACCACATAAGGCCCAAACGGAAAAAGGGTTTTGGGGGCCAGCCAAAATGTTAAAATTTAGAATAGTGAAATTACTACTAGGCCAAGTTGCGGTTTCTGTAGTTCCTGGCCCCTTATAAGAGAAAGAGGACACACATGGAGCAAAATACCAGTCAACGCAGGAGTACCATATGTGAGGCCACTGAGGTCGCCGAATTTCACAGTTAAATAATCAAGGCTGCTGAGGACAATCCTTGGTGGTAATTCTGGGCGTAATACCTTGTAAAGCAAGTATATCTCCCCAACCATCGGAGTATAATTGACTGATTTTAGAAGGTGGTCTCTTGTCTTTGTTAGACATGTGACCTACTGTATGATTTTTTAAAGTCACACATGGTGCCGGACCAAAACATAAAGTTCCCTCTAGATTTATAACAAAGGTCCAGCTAACTTGTTCTTCTAAAGGCTCAAATGTCACCAAAGGAAAGCCTGTAGTTTCATTAGTAGAGAATATCACGGGATATACCCTGGAAGTATTAGTTAAAGGTAAAGGGTAAGGCCAGGCTTTGAGGATACCCCACATGTGTTGTCCTGAAATAAGTGGAAATATAAAGAAGAGTATACTCACCTTACCTACCTTAGTCCACTTCATCTTGAGGTTTTGGTTTTTCCTTTTCCTTTTGTTCCCTGATGTCCACCTTTGGGGGGGACGTATCTATCCGTGTTAGTCGTTCCGGTACCCAAATTGGGGCTTCTTGGTCCTGTGGGAATATACAAACAGACCCTCGGACCCAACGTAACACGGGGTCGGGTCCTTTCCAGCTTCCTGTAAGAATATCATTCCATAGTACATAATGTTTAGGAGTCTGGTTAGGAGAACTATGACGGTCAGCAGCTGAGCGTCTGTCATTATCTACATTCAAAAAATTTAAAATAAAAAGAATAAGGTTAAGTTTATCTTTGGGGGATCTGAAGGATACTCCTATTCCCCCTTTTTGTTTTTGTAAATAATTTTTTAGAGTAAGATTAGTTCTTTCAATAATGCCTTGACCTTGGGGGTTGTAAGGGATACCTGTAATTAATTGAATGTTAAAATTTTTTGCAAATTGTTGAAAGCTTTTTGAAGTATATGCTGGCCCATTATCCGTCTTTATGGTTTTAGGAATGCCCCAAGTGGCAAAGGCTTGTAGACAGTGTTGAATAACATCTTTAACCTTTTCTCCTGTATGAGGGGAAGCCATGATAACTCCAGAACAAGTATCAACAGAAACATGTACATATTTAAGATTTCCAAATTCAAGAATATGAGTAATGTCCATTTGCCATATATGATTAGGCAGTAACCCTCGGGGATTGACTCCAAAAGACTGAACAGGAGAGATCCAAGATGGCGGATTAGAGGAAGGCTGCATTCCTACTTGCTCCATGGATTCCTACTTGCTCGGGATTCAAACAGCAGGAATATGACTCTCAACGAGACTTTATATTCAAAGCACATATAAGGGGTCCCCAGGTGCCGCTCCAGAACCAACTCAGCCGGGCTGGGCTCGGCCCGCCGCGGGCAGCTACCATCCGGAAGCGCCAGACCCTGCAGCTGCTTCGGAGCCACCGACCTGGGTCTGCGCCAGCCAACAAGTGAGTGCTGGTCCCCAGTAGCGCTTTGGAGTCACTGGCCGTGGCTCCAGCACCAGCCGGCGGCCTCCCAGGCAGAGACCGAGCATCTCAGGCTACCTGGGGCATTCAGAGGCGTCCGGAAAACTCTGGGAACGCGGACTCTGGCAGGGAGATGGAATGCCATTTTGGCGGCTTAACTGGCGGAGAAGGCCCATTACCAGCTTCCTGGGGCCTCCAGCTGTGTCAGGGGAGCTCCAGCCAGGAAACTCTGGGAACGCAGTCTCTGGCTGGGAGTGGGAACTATTCGGCCCCACTTCCGCAGCTTCCCTGGCAGAGAGTGCCCATCTCGGGCTTCCCAGACCCTCCAGCCGCACCTGGAGAGGTTGGCCCGAAGCCCCTGGGATCGCTGACTTCGGCAGGGAGGCGGAACTGCTCTGAGTTTGGCAGCTTCCCTGACAGAGGGGGTCCATTTCCAGCTTCCTGGGGCCGCCAGCAGTGTCAGCAGTGTCTGGAGTGATCCAGCAGGGAGCTTTGGGCCTTTGGCAATAGCTTACAGTGTCCCCAGGAGAGAGCAACCACCTGCCACTGCCTGAACCCCCAGCTAGGAGTTCAGGTCAGCCTGGGCTCTCAAGCCCAGTGTCTCCATCACTGAGCACAGTTCTGTGACACCACCCCAACTTGAACTAGTGCCCAGGCCCACACCCAGGCCCGGAGTCTACCACCTTGCTGTATCTAATTGTCTATCAACACTAGGCTGCCTCTGCCCAGAAGCATTGATCATTCCCAACCTGGAGGTAGTGGGACAGCACCTTTCTTGGGTCACCGCTTGATCAAACACCGCTCAAGCAACAGAGGGGAAGATACACGAGCACCATGAGAAAACACGGGAAGAAAGTGTCCCAATTAAACCTAGATGATATATCAAGAGAATCCAAAGACAGCATGGTAGAAGGAATGACAGAAATGGAGTTCAGAATGTTCATAATTAAAGGGATCCAAGAAGAGAATGATGTGACGAGAGAGCAGATTCAGGCTATGAATAATC
>JAJEJO010048542.1:256807-319088 GCA_020662805.1 Glaucomys volans | reverse complement strand
ACCACTATGGAAAGCAGTACAGAGATTCCTTAGAACCACCATTTGACCCAGTTATACCACTCCTCAGTTTATATCCAAAGGACTTAAAGTCAGCATACTACAGTGATGTAGCCACATCAATGTTTACAGCAGCTCAATTCACAACAGGCTAAGCTATGGAACCAACCTAGGTGCCCTTCAATATATGAATGGATAAAGAAAATGTGGTACATATACACAATGGAGTATTACTGAGCCATAAAGAAGAACGAAATTATGGGATTTGCTGGTAAATGGATGAAGTGGAGAATATCATGCTTATGTGAAATAAGCCAATTCCAAAAAACCAAAGGTTGAATGTTTTCTCCGATATGTGGACGCTAATTCACAATATCAGGGGGAGGGTTAGGGAAGAATAGAAGTACTTTGGATTAGACAAAGGGGAATGAAGTGAAGGGAGAAGGAATGGGAATAGGAAAGACAGTAGAAAGAATCAGATATTACTATCCTATGTCCATCTATGATTACACACCATGTAATTCTACATCATGTACAACCAGAAGAATGAGAAGCTATACTCCACATATATATAATATGTCAAAATACATTCTACTATCATGTATAACTAATAAGAACAAATTTTTTTAAAAGGTAAAAGTCACATACAAGGGAAAAGAAGCAAGAGCTGAAAATATATAGAACATTTTTCCCAGCACTTGTACCAGGAACACTCTTGATGTCCTCTCTTCTGGCTATTAAAATTAAGTAGAGCTAAGTTGTTTGGAATAAAACAGAAATGTTGGTACACAGGAAATGATTATACACATAAAAATAGATCAGTCTAAAATTAACAGTGGAGGGAGAAGGAAAAAAAAATCTGTCTTGTGCTTGGTAAATGAATGCCTGTAAGAGGCAGCTGCTATCACACACACACACACACACACACACACACACACACACAATCAAGAACAAAGACCTGTTGCATATCATTATTTTAAAAAATCATGCCTACACACTTACAAAACTATAAACACTGTGATCCTTGAGAAAAGTCTAAAACTGCTTTTGATCTATAATTTTCTTCCCTTGTGATAAAACTCTAGTAATGATTTCTGCACATCCATGCTCACTGGCTTTGTTCAAACAGCCAAAAATATTTTGGGGAAGAGAAAAAAGTATGATAGGAGAAATACCAGGATAGGAATTGGGTGGAGCTTCAGGAGAGAGGAAAGGGAAAAATCTAAACCAACATGCAATCTGGAGACAATTAGTCTCAAACTAACCCAGAGACAGAGTTCTAGGCTGCTTGCAAACCATTTTATATCAATAGAAAAAAATTCAGCAAATAAATCACTAAATTTATGTCAATCTTAGGGAGCTAGAGTTAATGAAAATTCCAATAATGACATGTAATGGCTGATGTCCTGCATGGAGCTTGACCATCCTTTCCAGTTTATCCAAGACAGTCTGATTTATGCATGATGTTCTGACATAATTATTAGTAACACTACCTTTACTTCTTAAAGTGTCCCAGTTTGGTTGGGAAATTATACAGTCATATTATTTACATAGTACCCTCTTTTAACACTGAAAAAAAATAGATGCAATTAACTATTAACTGAGAGGCAAATACAACATTATATACTGGGATTATAATCTACTCCTCCTTTATTTGAACCATAATTCTCCTTAAAAAATGAAATATAAAACAAACTCTATTTAAAAATAAAGATAAGGACGTAGAAAAACAGAACAAGCCAAAAACAAGGAAGGAGACTGAATCAATTATAAAACATCTCCCCAAAAAAGAAAAGCCTAGAACTGAAGAGTTTCGCTGCTGAATTTTACCACACCTTTAAAGAACTAATGCCAATTCTTCTCACACTATTCCAATGAAAGAGATAAAACCCTTCCAAACTCATTCTGCAAAGCCAGCATTAATCTAATATCAAAACCAGACAAGGGCACAACAACCAAAAAGAATTCTACAGATTAATATCCCTGATGAACACAGACACAAAAATTCTCAACCAAATATCAGCAACTTGAACCCAACAGTATATCAAAAAGATTACACTGTGATCAACTGAGATTTATTCCAGAGATGCAAAGATGGTTCAACACATGCAAATCAATATGTGCAACACATCACATCAATAGCATGAAGGACAAAAACTTTACGAATACATCAATAGATGAACAATAAGCATTTGATAAAATATGACATTTCTTTGTGATTAAAAAACCTTCAAAACTCAGTTACAGAAGGAACTACCTCCACACAATGAAGGCTACAGATGACAAACCCTTAGGCAACATTACACTGAATGATGACAAACAGAAATATGTTCTTCTAAGGCAAGGAACAAGACAAAGATGTTCACTTGCACCACTTTTATTCAATGTAATATTAGAAGACAGCCAGAGCAATAAAGCCAGAGAATAAATAAAAGACATTCAAATAATAAGAGCTCAAACTCCAAGTTGCAGACAACTTTATTTTATATAGAGAAAAATCTAAAGATTCCACCGAAACTGTTAAAACTGATAAATTAGTAGGATTGCAGGATACAAAATTAATATATAAAGATCAGTAGTCTAATGATTGAATTTGTATTCAAACAAGTTTTGTGATACCACCTTTATAAATGAATATGATTTTTCATTAACAGTGCTAACTGTTCATGCAGTTAAACACTGGAAATTCAATTGACGTGCATTTTTTTTTTTTTTTTTTTTTTTTTTTTTGGGAACCAAGGATTGAACTCAGGGACACTCGGCCACTGAGCCACATCCCCAGCCCTATTTTGTATTTTATTTAGAAACAGGGTCTCACTGAGTTGCTTAGGGCCTCGCTAAGTTGCTGAGGCTGGCTTTGAACTCGCGATCCTCCTGACTCAGCCTCCCAAGTCTCTTGGATTACAGGCGTGCGCCACCGTACCCGGCGTTGACATGTGCAATTTTGATAATTTCAAATGACATATGTAATTCAAAATCTTGTCCCATCTACATTTTTAGTCAATATGGAAGAGTCCTTTTCTGTTTCCACACTTAAGCAAATGTCCTTAAGCAAATGAGACTTTTTGTTTGTTCCAAAGGAAAAAGATATCTACTAAGAATCTAGCAGAAGTCAGTGGTATTTCTTTGCATGTCTCAATTTTAAAATACTTAACATAAATCACTTTTAGAATCACAGAAGTAAGAAAGAATGTAATTAGTTCTTCTGCTTCCATCTTCACCCTTAACATGAAATTCTATGAGACCTTGTAAAAGTCAACTATTTCTTTGACCTTCAGTTACCACTGCAAGTCTTCAAACCTGAGAAGCCCAAGAAATAGAAAAAAAAAAAAGATCAAAGTCCTTAAAATGTTTACTTTAATATGGTAATGTTTCTAAAACTAAATGGAATTCATTCATTATGATAACATTTATTAAGAACTTGATCAGGATGTATTACAGAACAACATAAAGATCCCGGGGCTGGGGATATAGCTCAGTTGGTAGAGTGCTTGCCTTGCATGCACAAGGCCCTGGGTTCAATCCTCAGCACCACAAGAAAAAAAAAAAAAAAAAAGTCTCAAAATAAAGATCCCTTCATTTGCTCATGTGATGAGAAAAACTTAAAATCGAACAAACTTAAAGGGCTGATCAATGAAAAAAAGCAATATAGGACAATCAGAGTTGATGCTTCAGGTATCTATCATCTTTATATTCTTAGCTAGTTGTATAAACCAAAGAACACAGACAAAACATACACTTTAAATACGTATTTGGTCTTTGAGTCTCTGTGATTTTGAAAGAGGCACTCAATGGAATGTTTAGTAGTGACCATAGTAGTGTGATTCAGATTTAAGAAGGTCTACCCTCAACACAATCCCAGCTATAAAAATTAAATAAATAAAAATTCAAAAAGAAAACAAGTAGCTTTTTAATATACTGACAATAAAATTGCTGAGAAAGCAATCAAGAAAGCAATCCCATTCACAATAACTACAATAAATAAATGAATATATTTTTTAAATACCTAGGAATAAATTTAACCAAGGAAGTAGATGATCTCTACAATGAAACTTACAAAACACCAATGAAAGAATTCATAGGAGACAGGGGAAAAATGGAAAGACATCCCATATTCATGAATGAGAAGAATTAATATTGTTAAAATGTACATACTACCCAAAGTAATCTACTGAGTCAATGCAATTCTTATCAAAATACCAATGACATTCTTTGCAAAAATAGAAGACACTGCTAAAATCTGTATAGAACCACAAAAGACCCTCAATAGCCAAATCAATCCTCAGCAAAAAGAATAATGCTATAGGTATTATAATACCTGACTTTAAAACTTATTACAAAGCTAGAGTAACCAAAACAGCATGGTACTGGCATAAAAACACACACAGACAGTTAAAACAGAGCAGAAACTCAGAAATAAATCATGTATTTATAACCAACTGATTTTTGACAAAGGCAGTAAAAACAAATGTCACACATATGCACATGCTATATATATAGCTCTAAAGTAAACCAGGCTTCCTTTGTAAGTCTACACATACAGCACAAGTTCTAGGCATCGAAGAAACTCAAAACAGTGTATTGATATGTTTAAATACTCCAGGTCTGACATCCTATTCACATTCAAAATAATTTTGAAAATAACTTTTGTAAATATAAAAGAACCTTATTTAAAAAAAAAATGTTTAAACAAGGTTCTTCAATAAATGGTGCTGGGAAAGCTGGATAGCCATATGTAGAAGAAAGAAGCCCACCATACACAAAAATCAACTCAAAATGAATGGGATTTAAATGTAAGATTTGAACTTATGAAACTAGAAGAAAAAAACAGAGAAAATACTTCAGGACATTGATCTGGGCAAAGGTTTTTTGGATATTACCCCAAAAGCATAGGCAACAAAAGCAAAAATTAACAAATGGATCACATCAAACTAAAAAGCTTTTGTACTGCAAAGAAAATAATCAATATCTCTAGTAATTAGAAATATGCAAATTAAAACAACTCTAAGATTTCATCTTACTCCAATTAGAATGGTTATTATCAAGAACACAAACAATAATAGATGTTGGCATGGCTGTGGGGAAAAAGGCACTTTTACATTGCTGGTGGAGTTGCAAATTGGTACAGCCACTCTGGAAAGCATGTGGAGATTCCTCAGAAACCTTGGAATGGACCCACCTTTTGCAGTTATCCCACTCTTGGTTTATATCCAAAGGACTTAAAATTAGCATCCTACAATAACACAGCCACATCAATGTTTATAGCAGCTCAAATCACAATAGCTAGACTGTGGAACCAATCTAGATGCCCTTCAACAGATGAATGAATAAAGAAGCTGGGGTATATATACACAATAGACTACTACTCAGCCATAGAGAAGAATAATATTATGGATGGCATTTGCAGATAAATGGATGGAATTGGAGAATATCATGCTAAGTGAAATAAGCCAATCCCCAAAAAACAAAGGCCAAATGTTTTCCCTGATAAGTGGTTGATGATATATAATCGGGTTGGGGGAGTGGGGGGTGAGAGAAGAATGGAAGAACTTTAGATTACGAAGAGGAAAATGAGAGGGGGAGAGGTGGAGATATGAAAAATGGTGGAATGAGACAGCCATCATTACCCTATGTATATGTATGATTACATGAATGGTATGAATGTACATCATGCACAACCTTAGAAATGAAAAGTTTTACCCCATTTGTGTACAATGAATCAAAATGAAGTCTGTAAAAATTTAAAAAATTTAAAAAGAGTGAAGAGATAACTTACAGGAGATAAGAAAATATCTGATAACTATTGATCCAATAAAGGATTAATATCCAGAACATGTAAGGATATCAAACAATTCAACAGTTAAAAAAAAAACTAATTTAAAAATGAGCAGGTGACCTGAAATTTTAAAATGGCAAATTTTGATATATAAAAAAGCAGAAAAACAGGGCCCAGTGGTGCATGCCCATAGTCCCAGTGGCTCAGGAGAGACTAAGGCACGAGGATCATGAGTTCAAAGCCAACCTCAACAAAAGTGAGGCACTAAGCAACTCAGTGTGACCCTGTTTCTAAATAAAATACAAAATAGGGCTGGGGATGTGACTCAGTAGTCGAGTGCCCCTGAGTTCAATCTCTGGTATCAAAAAAAAAAAAAAAAAAAAAAGTGGAAAATGTTATGTAGTATTCTCCAATATTATGTCATCTATCACATGTGGTATTGCATTACATAATTGCCATATAATCCTTTGGAGCCTCAGCTGCACATTTGTGCTGCACATTTGCACAGTGCAAATTCCTGGAAGAGAATGAATACTGACTGCATTTTATTTTCAGGTAATGAAAACATGTAACTAGGATCATAACCTCAATCAATAGCATGGGTATAACAGAGTAAATGTCAGAAAGAATGATTTCTCTCTAGTCTTCAGTTTGGAAAACCTCAGAGAGTTAAGAGAAAACAAATATCTAATAATTTTCAAGCATTATACTGTGGAATGGTTGCCATACTATGACCTCTCTTTGCTTTATTAGTCAAGGCCCTGGATCCATTTGGCTCTGACAAAAATTCTAAAAGCACAGGGAAATGTTTATCAAAAAATAAAGCTCTGAAAACAGCCACTATAATCTCCTTCTAGCTAACATAATAGTAGAATTGCATTTTCATTTAGTTCTAAGTTTTCTGCTATTGACAAGCAGTATGAAAATTTATCAAATTAGTATTAAGTTACAACAAGGGAGGGATTCAGCAAAGTTTACAACAATTAAGTATATATAATTTTACTTAATGACTGAAAATAGGTTCAACATTATCACTCCACCATATCATATCCACTCACAGATAATACAGTAACAAGTATTAGATAAATTAAGTATACAAACACATAAAATAATGAAAGAACTAAAGATACTGTCCGTGTTTTAATACAATATTTGTGTTTCAAAATATGTGGATACTGCACACAAAGATTTTACAGTCACATCTCAACAAAAATTCTAAAACTGGAAATTTACACTTAGAATTGGTCTTAAAAATAAAATTAACGATCTCAGTAATTCATCTGTTCTACTATTCATATCTATACATGAACAATTTAAATGCAAAGTTATATTATAACAGTTTCATTTTAATTAAATCAGTTGGGTTAACATGCAATCTAACCTGTAGCTGTTTTTCTGGATGATATCATCTGATGTGTCCTGTACTTTAGTAGAAAATTCTAAAAGATGCCTCCTTTGATTTGCAGGGCTCATACTAGGGTTCTTTCTTCTGGAATCCTGTTCCAGCATGCTGAAAATTTTAAAAACATAAAACAATAGTTAAAATGTTACACATGTGTATATGCTACATGTAGCTCTAAAGCAAACCAGACTTTCTTCGTAAGTCCACACAAGCAGCAAAAATGTTAGGCATAGCAGAAAGTCAAAACAAGGTATTGATATGTTTAAATTCTCTATGTGTAGCATCCTGTACATATCAAAATTAATCTTGAAAATAATTTTTGAAAGTATAAAAGAATATTACTTGTAAAATGTTTAAACAAAAACAGTTCTATGTGTTTCTAAAACCTTATGTTGTAAGTTGCTATAGTTTGGGTCTTAAATATCCTCCAAAAGTCCATGTGTTGAATGAAGGCCTAGTCTCAGCCCACGGTACTACTGGGAGGTGGTGGAAACTTTAGGAGATGGGGTGTGGTTGAAGGAAGTTAGTTCATCTGGGGTGTACCCTTGAAGAAGATATTGGGACCTCCGCCCCTCTTCATCCTCTCTTTTTTACTTCCAAAATACTATAATATGAATGGGCCTCCTCTTGTCACATGCTTTTGTGGTGATGGACTGTGCCACCAGTCCCAAAGCAACAGGGCCAACTGATCACAGACTGAAACCTCTAAAATCGTGAGCCAAAATAAGCCTTTCCTCTACTAAGATGATTTATCTTAGGTATTTGTTACAGGAATGGAAAGCTGACAAGCACATACAAAGTAGAAATATGTACAACCTGCATGTAAACACATTCTAAACTTAGATAATAACTGAAATAAGTCCTCCTGGATGCTACCAATTGATGTTTTTAATGAGAGAACGCTTCTAATGAAACAGGAATTATTCTCTTTCAATAGTCAAGTTTGCTAGCAGCCCTTTGCAAACCCAAGAGTCATTCTATCAAATAAAACTAACATAAAAATCATTTTTAAAATACCTATATTTTTTATTTACATGTAAAATTTTCTGTTTATTTCTTTTTCCCCACCCTTGCTAATACCTTCATTCATCAATGTATATTCTTCTGACAGGTACAAGCATTGGGGAAAAACAACAAAACAAAAAAAACACAACATCCCATATATTGATACATATATCAAATAAGGCAATAGTTTTTTAACACTTTTAATTCATCAATTGAATGATTAAATTGGAAACCTGGCTCACCTATAATATTTCTTCTGTGTGTATGCTTTATATTATGATGCCACACACATAATTTATTCTAGTCATAATCTTGAAATCTAATACAAACAGCAAAACTTCTCAAGGTAAGCATAAAAGATTCTATTTACAGGAATGAACTGGAAAAACAAAGTAGGGCTGATGTAAAGGTTAACGGTCCACTGGTTCAAAAAGAAAAGGGAGTTCTTTGGGACATAGTAGTTTACCTCCAAAGATGGAGAGACCAACGTTGAGGGGAGGCAGGTTGATCTTTCCACAATATTTTTCTGATTTCTTATTATACTTCCCATTTTCCCCTTTAGCCCTAGCAATCATTGCTGCCCAGTGATTCTCACATGGTGTGCTGTGACATTTTGACACACTGTAAAGTCCTCAAAGAGTTTACAAGTTATAAACTCTGAAATTATGGCCATTGCATAAAATTTAATTTTGCTACAATCAAGGCTACATTTTTAATTACAATTGTAAATTTCAGACTGAATGTTTACTTGAGCAGTCACACATCAGTATAAAGCCTTGCTGTAAATGAGGTAAGGGGCCGAGTAGAACATCTAAACAGCCCAGTGAGTATTAAGAAAATATCAAAGAAGCAGTAAATGGTAACAATTAGGGGGGTGGGGGGGAGAGGACAAATGTAATTAATTAAAGGATATTTTGTTTTGTTTTGAGATTAACGTTTTTTAAATTATTTACTTTTTAATTTTTTCATGCATGGTACCAAAAAAAAATCCACTTAAAAAAAATCGAAGTTAGGAACTTTCCCTTAAGTTGACAGAATCTCAGTGCATTCAACCCTTTCTCCATTTTATTAGTGAAATAACCATACTAAAATTCCTATTTGGCTGCAGCACTCCCAGTTCCTCTAACTAGATCTATCACTCCAATTATTGAGAGTTTCCTACAGGGTGGTGCGTGCCTGTGATCCCAGTGGCTCAGGAGGCTGAAGCAGGAGGATGGCAAGTTCCAAGCCAGCCTCAGCAAATTAGCAAGGCCCTAAGCAACTCAACGAGACCCAGTCTCTAAATAAAATACAAAAGGGGTTGGGGATGTGGTTTAGTGGTTGAAGCGCCCTTGGGTTTAATCCCTGGTACACACACAAAAAAGTTTTCTCTTGTTTTAACCAGAAATGTGGGTCCTTATAATTTTCACTTTTTGGTACTAGTGCTGGACTCTGACTATTCAGAACAAGTGTAAGCAAGCCTTCTTACATTGTCCAAGGACATCTAACATCCCCCTCTTCCCAGGACTTCTTTTTCAAGTCTATAGTTTCTTGGTTCTTTCACATGTTCCTCTTTACAGCAGTCTTGGTTTCCTGCAGCCTATTTGGTCACATCCTATGAACATGCTTCTCAGAGGTAATGTTCAGAAATTTCCACAGTGCTTCTCAGGTGGTATGACCAATGCAGGATAATTCCTTGCCTTGTTCTAAATAATACTCTATTGATAGAGTCCAATGTCATGAAAGCTTTTTTAGTTGTCTTCACACTTTAGTTAAGTTGATCCTGGATTAATTAAAACCGTAAGATTTTTCTTATGAACTGATTTTGAACCTTTCCCTTCTCTCCCTCTCACCCCTTCAATTCTAAATTTATTTGAGCTTTTGGAGTCAGCTGATTAATTTACATATATTACATATTCCTTTTAAACAATATCATTTTTTTTCTGATTACATTTTTTTTATTTACTTATTGATACATTGAACACAAATGGAGTACAGCTATTGTTTCACTGGCTGTACACAAAGTAGAGTCCCACCATCTGTGCGTTCATGCATGTACACAGGGCAATGGTATCTGTCACACATTCTGTTATTAATTTTACCCCCCACCCGCCCCCACCCCTCCCCTCCCCCCCTCTGAGATATCTTTCCATCATTCTTTCCTCCTTCCCTCCCCTCCCCCCCGCATTATGCATCATCATTCATTTATCAGAGAGACCATTCGGCTTTTGGATTTTTGGCTGATCTCACTTAGCATAACAGTTTCCAACATCATCCATTTACCTACAAATGCCATAATTTTATTCTTCTTTATGGCTGAGTAATATTCCATTGTGTATATATACCACAGTTTCTTTATCCATTCATCTACTGAAGGGCATCTAGGTTGATTCCATAATCTGGCTATTGTGAATTGAGCAGCTAAACAATATCATTTTGAGCTGGGCACCATAGGGTACGTTCTATAATCCTACCTAGGATTATAGAACGGAAGCTGAGGCAGGAGGACCTCAAGTTCAAGGCCAGCCTGGGCAAATTAGTGAGACCCTGGCTCAAAATTTTAAAACACTAAAAGGGATGGGGATATAGCTCAATGATAGAGCACTTGCCTAACATGCCAGAGGCCCTGAGTTCAATCCCCAGAACTGCAAAAACTAAATTAAACAACAAAATATTATTTTATTTACTAATAAATCATGAGGATGTGTAAGCACGCAGTGGGAAGGTATCATCTCAGAGACAGGAGAAAGAAAAGAGACAATAACAGTAATTCAAGGCTCAATTATGTATGGTTTTGCTTGCCATATTATCAATAAGTCTAGTACTCAATAAAGGAATCAAAATTGGTATGTTTTATTCTTATTTTAATTTTGGCCCTCTGTGTACATATCCCTCTCTGTATTAGATTCTCCCCTATGATTAATGTTAAATTCCCTGGCCCAGTGGGGTACTCTACCTTATTTCTTTTAAAAAAAAATTAGTGTCACGTTTGTCTCCTATTCATCTACACTCTTTGGTGATTCCCACTGCCAAAAAAGCAGATTACTAGGGTTAGGGTTCCTCTGCTTTCCTATTTCCTGACTGGGGATCTTGAAACTCATGGTTTTAACTGCCAAGTCAAAGTGGCAAAATGAGAAATTATACTCCATTTATGTATGATTTATCAAAATGTATAAATGCATTCTACTGTCATGTACAACTAATTAGAACAAATTAAAAATATTTTCTAAAAAGTGGCTGCTATGGCTTCTAGGAATAGCTCAACACACTTTGTTGGCTCCTCTATATCAGAATGTACCTTCCTGTAGTACACTGGCTCTGAAAGTTTGCTACCTGGCCAGCAACATTAGCATCTGCAAGTAACCAACCAGTAGAAATGCAAATGCTCAGACCTTATACCAGAATGAGTGAACTAAAAACTCTGGGGATGGACACATAACAATCTATATTTTAACAACTAAGTGACTTTGCCAATGATTGAGAACCCCTATCCCTGTTCCAACTTCTTTCTTGCCTCAATTCCTTAAAAGATTCACTTTTTCACAATGGATCCACAGGAATGGACAATTTGGACAGAAGAATTGGGGGAGTTAAACAGAAGAGACAAAGAAAGGTTTAACCAAAAGAGGCAATTTTTGTGGCTTACAGATATCTATTTATTAAATCAGATTATAATTATTAATACTTTAAAGTTTTAAAAGAGTCCTTCTATTGATCATTGTTCTTTCAATGATTTTACTACCATTATGAAAACTGGCATTTCAACTCACAAACTGTTGCTGTTAAAAGTAAATGCCTTGAGTTTAACTATTTGCTTAGTCTACTTTATCTGTAATCAGACTGCACTATAATCACTTAGCTACACTTGGAAATCCATTTTGATGTTGACTCATAAGTGGTCACTATTCTTCCAACTGTCAATGTTAATAATGATTTTGACACTGCAATGACAACACAGCCTGAATTATATCTAATTTAGTAGCTTTTACCTTTTTTTAGTCAAAGAGCTCAGATCTCATTCAACAGACTTTACAAAAATCATCTTCACAACACTTATATTACACACAGTCAACAAAATATTTCGAACAAGGGAAACAATAATGGGACAAAATTTGAATCCAAAAAGTCTGAGTTTCAATGTTATTATCCACCGATTAGCCCAGAATATAGTTTGAAAAGGTAATGTGCAAATATACCAATTTTGTTAAGAAACTTTTCAAGTTTTTTACTTGTTTATGTTTGGTTGTTAAGGAAGTTTGGCCTCCATTCCCTGTAGATTCTCAGTAGTAAAATTGAAATTGCTAAAGAAAAATGTTTTACAGAAACTTCTTTAAAGTTTAAATACAGACAGGCTAACATCCAATTCAACTAAAAACAAAACATTATAAATAATAGAAATCTGTGAAATGACCTACAGAAACTGTTATCAATGTGAATAACTGCAGATTTATATTTCTCATTTTTATAAGTATTTAAGAGACTTGTAAGAACTTCATTTCACTGCCAAAATTCAAAATTATTTAATTATGACACTATAAATATTAAGAGGAATTTGACAGTCCTTGTAATGGCCAAATATACAAGAGTATGAGAAAGTTATTGTTGACATGAACTTTTAGATTCTTGGTTTGAGTGTTTTTGCCTCATTCAATGTCCCTTTTTGCCAATTTTGGAAAAATTAAATATCCAAGAATGTAAAGAGAAGATTCAGTCACAGGAAGGTTGAATGTAGTGATTGTGTCCAATGACGGTTCCTAGTTCATAATATTAATAAAGCAACCTAACTAAATTCTTTCTTTTTTGGGGGGGGGGTACTCTGGGGCACTTGACTACTGAGCCATATCCCCAGCCCCATTTTGCATTTTATTTAAAGTTGCTTAGTGTCTCACTGTTGCTGAGGCTGACTCTGAACTCACAATCCTCCTGCCTCAGCCTCCCAAGCTGCTGGGATTACAGGCATGCGCCACCGTGCCCAGCTACTAAACTCTTTATAATTAGTTTAAACCAGGTTTTATTCAGTATTTTTAAACAAACTAATAAAAATTAAGAAAATAGAAGACTCTGATGTATGTCTCTATGATCAGAAACATGCTACTCTACAAGAGTCACAATTGTTTTAAACCACAATAAAATCTTTACACCAAAAAACTTGCTCATGTCATGGGCCAATAAGCCTAAAAAGCATGGATGCTTTCAATTTCCCCAAAAGTCTGGAAAAAGTATTACAAGAATTGTCACCTTCCTTGGCTGGGCGTGGTGGCGCACATCTGTAATCCAAGCGACTCCCGAGGCTGAGTCAGGAGGATCGCGAGTTCAAAGCCAGCCTCAGCAACTTAGCAAGGCCCTAAGCAACTCAGTGAGACCCTGTCTCTAAACAAAATACATAATAGGGCTGGGGGTGTGGCTCAGTGGCCAAGTGTCCCTGAGTTCAATCCCTGGTTCAAAAAAAAAGAATTGTCATCTTCCTTTTTCATTTGTGAAATTCTAAAAGCCAACAGCTGTTTTGGATTATGAACGAAGCCACTTAATCCTTAAGGTATGATTTCAGATATTCAATCTTTACACCAAATGGCTGAACATAAAATGGCACATCTCCAAGTCTAATCTATCCCTTGCAAACGTGCTTTCTTATGGTACAAGTAGGTCAATTTCAAATTTAAACCATTTTAGCAGGTAAGAATCATACTGTTTTTTTGTCCCCAAAAGAAAATGTATGCTGGGTTGAGGATTTAGTTCAGAGGCAGAGAGAGCACTTGACTACCAGGCTCAAGGCCCTGGGTTCGATCCTCAGTGCCAGACTTAAAAAAAAAAAAGAAAAAAAGGAAAAGAAAGGAAAAAGAAATAACATGCTGTTGCTGCTGAGAACCACACATGAAAAACTGAATTACTGTAAGTTGAAAAGAACATGGAAATCTTTATGTTTTAATGTGGTAAGACCAGAAAATTTAGAGAAAATCTGTATTCAAGATGTGACTCTAAGATTCCCTGCTTAAGTAACCCTGGGAAAGTTGGCTAACTCCTCACATGTAGAATACAAATACAAATAATAATAATAATAATAATAATAACAACAAAAAATATTTTTGCTACATTTTTCTGAGATTCAAATGAGATGACAGATATGAGTGTGTTTGATAAACTCCAAAGAAGGCACAGTGCAGTTAGTGACACAGCTGTCTTCCTGCCAGCCTGGTTCAAGATGCCTACAACACAGCAACTGGAGTGATCCTCTTGAAACTGAGGTCAGGTCATTATGTCACTCCATAGCTCAAGTTCTTCAATGGCTCCCCATTTCTATCTAAATCTTTTAAATGATCAAGGATTTTACTTCATTCAACCTCTGACTGTATTCCTACTACTCTCCCCCTTGCTCACTATAGCCAAAGCACACGGATTTCCTTGAAAATGCATGCTTCCACCCTTGGATCCTTGCAAGAGGCAGAGGCTGTTCCCTCTGCCAGGAATGCTCTTCCCCATATCCAGATATCCATATGGTTAGTCCTTTCATCTCCTTTAAGCCTTGGCTCAAATATCTGCTAAACAATGATTACTATTTAAAACTACCTCTCCAACCACCACCCTCACAGTTGTAAAACCATTCATCCTACTACATTTTATTTCCTTGTACAACTTTATCATTTTACTTATGGTATTGTTTCTCTTCTCTCAGTAGAATATGGACTAAGGTGTACAGGGATTTTTGTTTTGTTCTAGGCATGCCTGGCTCATAGCAGGCAGTCCTTTTTTTTTTTTTTAATAGCCAATAATTGAACTTCATGTATTATTCTACATTTTGTCAAAAGAAAAATTCCTATCTTCATTTTAGGGAAACTAACCCATAACTCAAGAATAGCAGGTGGTGAACTCATTATTGCACTATTTCCAGAATCAGGAACAGGATATTTTGTTAATTTTCAATGCAACTGAGGCAAAAGAGAAAAAAAAAAACAGAGTTTTCAAGCGAGTTCTCCAAACTTTAAAAAGGTTTTCTTCTCTCTGTTTATTGAGTGATTCACAGGTTATTTTTATAGGCTAGCAGTAACTGGGGATAATTTACTAGAAACAGAAATGTGGCTGAATGAAAAATTAGGTCTTCAAGTGAAAAAAAAAAGAACAATCTAAACAGCAGTTCTCAGAGCCAGGGATTATCATACTCTGGAAAGAAATATGAGCTTTGTGGGGGCAATTTGCCAAGTAAGCCACATAAGCAAAAAAAAAAAAAAAAAAAAAGAAAGAAAAAGAAAAAGAAAAAGAAAAAAGAAAAAAAAATCATTCAGCATACAATTATGGAGCAAGCACTATTCTAATAGGTGATGCTCATTCTTGGAACTCAGCCACTACAGAGTGAGGAAGCCCCAGCAGCTTTGGAGAGGCCCAAATAAAAAGAAATAAAAAACTCTGGCTCACAGCCCCAGCTCAGGTTCGAGCAAAAGCCAGCACCTACCTGGAGGCCATTGTGAGTGAGTTATCTTGAAAGTGAGACCTCTAACACAAGCCACCTAGTTACCCTCCGTGGAGGCAAAGAGAAGCTGCCTCTACTGTGCCCTGGCCAATGTGCAGACTTTTCAGCAATGTTTTAAGGCTTTAGATTTGGGGGTAGTTTGCTATACAGCAATAAATAACTGATACGCTACACATTTATTAGATTGCTGACATTGATAATGCAATGTTTAATAAAAAGTTTGTGTGCAAACAAGTTGTGGATATCTCTTTCTTGAAACAGGTACCTTTTGATTCTAAATGTCAAAAACCATGGTTGCAAATATTAGTACAATCTCTCTTTTCTGTTAAACTTACATCAGTCCATTCAATTCTCTAAGATAAATACTTCCCCCATTCATAGCCAATAGTAAAATTTAAGGGAATGGGCTGAATTACAGGGTAAAATCCAAATTTCTCTATCTATAAATGACAATTTCCTTTTCTCAGTCTGAGTAACTAACTGTTGCTCTATTAGTGATTAAGATAAGATTCCAAGGCAGACTATGAATGCTAGCTCTACCACATATTAGCTGTGTCTCCAATTTCCTCATCTGTAAAATAGGATAATACTTATCTTCTAGCCCTGAGAGAATAAATGAAATAATTCCCACACGGTCCTTACTCTAGTACCTGGTGCATATTAAGTATCTACTAAATAAAAGCTTAATACAATGAACTGAAAAATAGCTACCTTTACCAATCAAGCACAGAGGTAAAATAACCTAGGTTAGTTGAGAATAAGCTTTGCCTTTTTTTCATTTTTTTCTTCCAACTCCCTTATTTCAGTTATCTCTCATTTTCTAATTAAAAAAAAAAAGAAGGAAGAAAAAAATGAAAGGAAGTAATGCTGCTTTAATGAGAATTCTAGTAAAAGTGCTGAGATAGAAAGCCAAACAAAATATACAGATTACCTGTACTTTCTCTAAATCTAGTTTCTCAGAAGTCACAGATTGTGGTAAACGAACTGTGTCCGTAACATATTAATGCCTGTTTAGGTTCAGAAAACAGAATACCAAAAAGTCTAAATACACAGCATATATCTATAATTCATGCTGACATTAGCCATAACTCAATTAAGAGCAATCTGTGGAATGGCCCCTAAAAATTCCAAATGTTGGGCTGGGGTTGTGGCTCAGTGGTAGAGTGCTCGCCTAGCATGTGTGAGGCACTGGGTTTGATTTCTCAGAACCACATATAAATAAATGAATAAAATAAAGGTCTATCAACATCTAAAAAATATTTTTAAAAATATTCCAAATGTTTACTGAAATGATAAAACAGCTCAAATTTGGAGACAAAAAAAAAAGGCATTAATGACAAACTGACTTAAAGTCTAAGTGACATATAAAATTCAGAGGTTTCAAAGTTATCCTGTACTACCTTAATATTAAGAGTTCAAAGTTGTCTAATACTACCTTAATATTAAGGTAAGACCTTCAATTAAATACAAAGTTGAACTGTTTATTGCTTTATTAGTTTTGCCTTCTAGAGTTTATAAAGCCTGATCGCACCTTAAGTACTGGAAGTAGCTGAAAAAGCTATTATAGACAAACCATCCACTGGTCCTTGTTTTATGGTGACTAAGATGTGTGGTCTGAAGAAAATATCAAAGTATTTCAACTCAAGGTAATTTTCACATCTGGCCTACTTTCTCACCAACCACCTCTCAAAAGAGAGAAAGCAGAAGTTACTTCTTTATCTCCTTTTAGTTTTGAAAGTGAGTGACTTATGCAAGATAAAGAAGGAAGTTACTAAGGGATGTAGGTTTTTATTTCAACTGCCTTTCATTTCACTATACTAAGTGAAGTCTGGGGAGAATGGCAGCCAAGCAATAGATGATAAAGTCACTGGGATACTCTTATAAACTCGCTATATACAACTGACATGAGAACTGAAACCAGAGAAAATCATCAGCAGAATTTTCCACACCCTCAAAGCACAGCTCTACACCTGACAGACTCTAAGCCAGTTTTTTTAAAACTAAGAATGAAATATGTAGATATTATAAAAAAAGAAAACCAACTACTTTGCACAGACACTTTGTGATCATCATGAATAAATTAAACCATTTGGAAAGGAACTGCCCTTCGCTCTGCTACACCTCTGCAATTCCAGATTCAATGACATCTGGTACTTAAGATGTATTTCTTCAGTTTATGTGTCACTTTGATAAATGTGGAAGGTACTTTTAGCCAAGAATTCAAATTAGATTTCATTTAAAAATCTGGCTGAACAAAACAATGCATACTTGGTGGCTTGAATTCTGACATCTAAGTTATATGGTAACTTTTAACCTATAGTCAATAGGGACATCATACAGCAAAATGAGCTCAATGATGGAAAAGGAAAAAAAAATTGAAACCGACTTGGGGACAAGTTTCTTATCTCAGGATAAGAAGCTAGAATTCTTCCTGTATAACACTGAAAAGCTGACAAACAGAATGCTGGAATAGAGACATTTTATTTCTAACCAGTTCCAGACAATTCACAGTCAAAGTCATATACTATGTGGTCACCATTCCCTTAAAGCAAGTCTTAGAGAAAACCACAGAGTAGCTGGCCCTTTAGTAGTGTGATTTATTCTTCTCATCCATGTGTGATATCTCGAACTGTAGATCTAGTAAGGTCATATCCCCTAATCCAGAATAAACAAGGGAAAAGCACCTTCAATTCCAAAGGTTTGTTTGCTTTTTTTTTCCCAAGACCGAGCATACTCACAACCTCCTTGGAATGTTGGTTTACCATTGACAGAAAAGGATTTTAACCTTTAAAATGGAAAAGGGTAAACAAGAAAGGATTCCATAAACTGCAGAAGTAGGTGCCAGGAAGGAGTTTCTCTGAGGATTACGCTGTGGATTCTGTTCTATTCAAAACAGATACCCACAAATTTCCTCAAGTATATAAGACACACTTACAACAAAGAGGTATCTATCTAGAGATATAATAAAATTTCCCTTTTATACATGGCCCTCTAATTTAATGGATGGATGTCTTTTTACAGTTTGCACACAGGCTATTACTTTAAAAAAGAATACAAAACTATACACAATAGTTTTCAACCCTTGGGTCAAAGTCACTCGAGGAAAATGTTTTAAAAACAAATGCCTTAGATACACCCTACCAGTTTCCACAAGTCTTGGATAGGAGTCGGTTACAATCTTTTAAAATTTCACAGTGATTATGATATACAGCCAAGGATGGCAACTACTAGATGAGAGCACTTCTAAGTTTGTTAAATTGAGAGAAATGACAAAAAGTCATCTAAACTGGAAAAAGGCAAGGAAAATTTGCAAATCAAAATTTTTTCTAATAAAAATACTATAGTCCCTACCCTGACTCAATAGCCAAAAAAGCCCAGAATATAACAAAACTGACAAGAAACAACAACAACAATAAACATTTCAGTTGGGAAGTGATATTTAAGACTTATGTGTCTCCAATGAGCTCTTAATCACCTTGCTCTACAAAGGATGGATTTTTAGCTCCCAAAAGAGAACAAAAACTTTGAGTGTTTTAATTTCAATCCCACCACTTCCAATTTATTAGGTATTATTCTCCAAAAACAATTTCCATCTTGATTTTTTTAACCTTAAAAACTAGACATTGTAAATACTTGATATCAATTTTTAGCGAGTGCTAGGAATTGAATCTAGGCCCTTGTGCATGCTAGTCAAGTGCTCTACCACTGAGTTACCCTGTACCCCCAGCCATTCTTCAATTTTTTTTTAAAGCTTCACCCACATTTATTGTTCTTGCCATTTAGCTATTCTTTTTGTGTTTATTTTCCTTCTTCCTGAAATAAATCTTTCAGAAATATTTCAGTAAGTGTCTGCGAACAGTATATTCACTCCAGTTCCATTAGTTATCATATATCCCTATGCTATTCCTATGCTTGAAAGATGTTTTTATTAGACAGTAAATCCTAGATTGAGGTTTTTCTTTTTTCCTCAGAACTTTAAGGATATTATTCCACTGATTTCTAGCTCACACTGATACTGTCAGTCTCATAAAAACAATTTTTTAAATAATCTGTCTTGTCTTTCAGCTGTTTTTAAGATCTCTTTGCCTCTGGTATTCTGTAATCTTAGTAGGAGGTATCTAGATGAGGGTATCTTTTTGTTTATCTAATTCTTTTTAACACTTCTTCCTGAAGTTCTTTATTTATCTGAAGACAGTCAATTCTGAAGATTGTTGTCTTTCATTAATTTCACAAAGTTCTTAGATTATTATCTCTCCAAATACTGCCTTCTCCCATTTTCTCTATTATCTTTTTGGAATTACATTTTGATGTAACTGTATTTGGATGTATACTGGACCTTGTCTCTCTATTCTATTCTTCTGTCTGTCTCTTTCTCTCTTTTTAAATATTCATTTTTGTTTTTAAAAAATTTAAGCTTTTTGTGAAATATTTTTATAAGAGTTCTACAAATAGCACAATTTCATATAACCTTTCTCCAAGGTTAATATTTTAAATAATGATGGCACAATAAACAAAAACAGGACATTAACTGTGAGCTACCTTATAATCTTTCATAGTTCACCAACTGTCCTACTAATGTCATTTTTCTGGTCCACCATCATATATTACAGGTACTTATCCATGTCTCCTTATTCTCCTCCAATCTCAGAATATTCATCACCTTTCCTTGATTTTCATGACCTGGACCTTATAGGCTATTTATTTTGTAAAAATGTCCCTCTTTTGGCTTTATCTGCTGGTTCTTGATGATAAAATTCAGGCTATGCATTTTTTGGCAAGAATTTCATACAAGTGATATTGTGTTCTTCTCAGTGCATCATATCAGATGTACAAGATGTTGAATGTTGCGTTACTAATGATGTTATCTTGATTACTTGGTTGTGATAGTAAAATCTCATGTATCTTAAAAGCACTCAGGTTTTCCACTTTTTGTTTCTGTTTACATTCTGTGTAATTTGTTCAGATCTCTCTTCCCATTCACTTATTCTTCAAATGTACCTATATTATTGTTTTAATCTGGTCATTGTTTTCTCATTTTAACTACTTAATTAGCATATTTCCAGGCTTCCTCCAAAAATTCTGATCAATTGTCTCTTTGCCATATTTTAAATTCCTCTTTTATTTAATATATGTTTTACAATTTGTATGTGATAATTCAAATACCTATAGTTTCTCAGAGTCTGATTTATAAGTATATTTCCTCTAACTCTAGTTCATGGTGGTATGTTTCCTGGTGTGTTTAATGATTTTAGGAGGGGAAAGAGGAGACATGCACTCATATTCACAGATCTCTATCTGTGGCAATTTCATTTAGGTTAGGTATTTAAATCCTTTGGGTATAATCTGCATTTGCATCTGCCATGTACCTGGAACTACCAACAACACAGAATCACTTAAACTAAATATTTTAACTTTTGCAGGTAGTAGAGATGGTTCACACCAGTAGTATAAATTCAGGGTCAAACTTGCATGAGTTAGGGGTTTGAGATGAATTATAATGAAGAGAGCCTTTTCTTTTATTTCAACTCTATTAAAAGTCAAAAATCAAACCTCATCCTGAGACAACTGCTGGAGACTGGAAGCTCATTGTCAGGTACCTCTCATGCATCAGGCTACTGAAGATTGGGATGTCTGAATAGTATATGTCGGTTATAGTGTAGTTTTTTTTCTCCTTTGTGAAAACCTTTAAATTTTTATTTCTTTATTTTTCTTGCTATTTTCCTTTTGTTTACCTGTTTCCTCAAAGTCTCTTTCTCCCTTTTCTCATGCTAACAACCAACTTCTTTTGACTACACTTTCACTCTTCCTATGATCTAGAATTTCTTCATACTCTTCTCTTATACCATGAAGAGTTACATCCTACACCCCTCCCCATCCTCTTTGTCCTCCATTAGAAACTGCAGTCCTCGTGGTGGCGCACACCTGTAATCCAAGCGACTTGGGAGGCTGAGTCAGGAGGATCACGAGTTCGAAGCCAGCCTCAGCAACTTAGCAAGGCCCTAAGCAACTCAGTGAGACCCTGTCTCTAAATAAAATACAAAATAGGGCTGGGGATGTGGCTCAGTGGCCGAGAGTCCTGAGTTCAATCCCTGGTTCCAAAAGAAAAAAAAAAAAAAAGAAAAAAAGAAACTGCAGTCCTCATTGCAAATCTGTTTGTTATACTGTAGATAATAATGGAACTCATCCTCTCTGTTTATTACAACAATATTGTAACAATATTGTTACAAAAAGACAATTATTACAATAGTCTTCATAGGGGCTATTTGGTTTACAGCTGCATACTGTCTGTACTGGATGTTGCTAATATTGATCTCTCCCCTTAAAAAAGAGGTTTTGGAAAACTACAGGGTCACTATAAGCCTGTACAGTAGAAAGTGCAATACCCCAGATCTGCATTGCTAGAGGGGAAGATTCATGAACAACTTGAAAAAACAAGGGAAGAAAGTCTTCCAAACAAACCAAGATTCCACACTAATAGAATCCAATGACAGCATGGTAGAAGAAACGCCAGAAAAGGAGTTCAGAATATACATGCTTAAAATGATCTGTGCAGCAAAGGATAACAGAACAAACGCAGGCAATGATTGACCATTCCAATAAGCAGTTGAAAGAGCAACTACAGGAAGCAAAAGATCACCTCAACAAAGAGATAGAGATTCTGAAAAAGAACCAAACAGAAATCCTTAAAATGAAGGAAGCAATAAACCAAATAAAAAACTCAATGGAAAGCATCACCAACAGACTAGATCATTTGGAAGGCAGAACCTCAGACAATGAAGACAAAATATTGAATCTTGAAAATAAAGTTGCCCAAACAGAGAAGATGGTAAGAAATCATAAACAGAGCCTCCAAGAACTCTGGGATATCATGAAAAGATCAAATTTAAGAATTATCGGGATTGAGGAAGGCACAGAGATACAAACCAAAGGAATGAACAGCTTATTCAATGAAATAGTATCAGAAAATTTCCCAAACCTGAAGAATGAAATGGAAATTCAACAAGAGGCTTACAGAACACCAAATGCACAAAATCACAGCAGATCCACACCAAGGCACAGTATAATGAAAATGGCTAATATACAAAATAAAGATAGGATTTTAAAGACTGCAAAAGAAAAGCATCAGATTATATATAGGAGGAAACCAATATGGATATCAGCAGATTTCTCAGCCCAGATCCTAAAAGCTAGAAGGGCCTGAACAATATATTCAAGCTCTGAAAGAACATGACTGCCAACCAAGAATCCTATATCCAACAAAGCTAACCTTCAGATTTGAACACAAAATAAAATCCCTCCATGACAAACAAAAGTTAAAGGAATTTACACATAGAAAGCCTGCACTACAGAACATTCTCAGCAAGATATTCCATGAGGAAGACATGAAAAACAACAATGTAAGTCATCAAAGGGAGGAACTACCCTAAATGAAAAGCCAATCAAAGGAGAAACCAAGTCAAGTTAAAAACCAAAACTAAGCCAAAATGACTGGGAATACAAATCATATCTCAATAATAACCCTGATAAAGATAGAGACTGGCAGATTGGATTAAAAAGGAAAGATCCGACGATATGCTGCCTTCAAGAGACTCATCTCATAGAAAAGGACATCCACAGACTAAAAGTGAAAGGATGGGAAAAATCCTACCATGCACACAGACTCAGTAAAAAAAAGCGGGGGTTTCTATCCTTACATCAGATAAAGTGGACTTCAAGCCAGTTACTCAGAGGGGATTAAAAAAAAGTCACTTCATGCTGCTTAAGGGAACCATAAATCAAGAAGACATAACAATCATAAATATTTATGCCCCAAACAATGGCCCATCCATGTACATCAAAGAAATCCTTCTCAATTACAGGAATCAAATAGACCACAACACAATAATTCTGGGTGACTTTAACACACCACTGTCACCACTGGATAGATCTACCAAACAAAAACTAAACAAAGAAACCACAGAACTCAATAACACAATGAATAACTTAGACTTAACAGACATATATAGAATATTCCATCCATCAACGAGCAAATACACTTTCTTCTCAGCAGAACATGGGTCCTTCTCTAAAATAGACCATAGGTTATGCCACAAAGCAGCCCTTAGTAAACACAAGAAAATAGAGATGCTACCGTGTATTCTATCGAATCATAATGGAATGAAATTAGAAATCAATGACAAAAGAAAAAATAGAAACTACTCCAACACCTGGAAACTAAATAATATGCTACTGAATGAAGCATGGATAACAGAAAACATCGGGGAGGGGATCAAAAAATTCTTAGAGGTAAATGAGAATGACGATACAACATATCAAAATCTCTGGGACACTATGAAAACAGTACTAAGAGAAAATTCACTGCATTGAGCACATTCAAGGAAAGAATAAAAAGTCAACACCTCAATGTCCTAACCTTACATCTCAAAACCCTAGAAAAGAACAGAATGACACCAAAAGTAGTAGAAGACAGGAAATAATTAAAATCAGAGCTGAAATCAATGAAATTGAAACAAAAGAAACAATTCAAAAAATTGACAAGAAGTTGGTTCTTTGAAAAAGTAAACAAAATAGATAAACCCTTAGCCACACTAGTAAAGAGGAGAGAGAAAACTCAAATTACTAAAATTCATGATGAAAAAGGAAATATCACAACAGACACCGCTGAAATATAAAACATAATCAGAAGCTACTTTGAAAACCTATACTCCAACAAAATAGAAAATCTTGAAGACACTGACAAATTTCTAGAGACATATGATCCTCCCAAACTGAACTAGCAGGACATACACGATTTAAACAGATCAAATTCAAGCAATGAAATAGAAGAAGCCATCAAAAGCCTACCAACCAAGAAAGTCCAGGACCAGATGGATTCTCAATGGAGTTCTACAAGACCTTCAAAGAAGAACTTATACCAATACTCCTGAAAGTATTTCATGAAACAGAAAAGGGGGAACCCTTCCAAATAGAATAGAAGTAAAAGTATGCCCGAATGTTCTTCACTTTGGCTTAGGTCCAGACTTCCTTAACATGACTCCCAAAGCGCAAAAAATAAAAGGAAGAATCAATAAATGGGACTGATTCAAACAAAAAAGCTTTTTCTCAGCAAAAGAAACAATCAATAAGGTGAAAAGAGAACCTACAGAGTGGGAGAAAATCTTTTCCACACACACTTTAGACAGAGCACTGATCTCCAAAATTTATGAAGAAATTAAAAAACTTTACACCAAAAATACAAAGAACCCAATCAATAAATGAGCTAAGGAACTGGGCAGACACTTCACAGAAGATGATACATAGGTGATCAACAAATATATGAAAACGTGCTCATCATTTCTAGTAATTACAGAAATGCAAATTAAAACCACCCTCAGATTTCATCTAATTCCAATTTGAATGGCTATGATCAGGAACACAAGCAAGAGTAAGTGTTGGTGTGGATGTGGGGAAAAAGGCACACTCATACATAGCTAGTGGAGTTGCAAATTGGTGCAGCCACTCTGGAAAGCAGTATAGAGATTCCTCAAAAAACTTGGAATGGACCCACCATTTGACCCAGTTATCCCACTCCTCAGTTTATACCCAAAGGACTTAAAATTAGCAAAGTATAGTGATGCAGCCACATCTATGTTCATAGCTGCTCAATTCACAATAGCTAGATTGTGGAGGAAACCTAGATGCCCTTCAATTGATGAATGGATAAAGAAACTGGGGAATATATACACAATGGAATATTACTCAGCCGTAAAGAAGAATAAAATTATCACATTTGCTGGTTTTAAATGGGAAGAGCTGGAGAATATCATGCTAAGTGAAATAAGCCAAGTCCAAAAAAACCACAGGCCGAATGCTTTCTCTGATACGTGGATGATGATACATAAGGGGGTGTGAATGGGGGGGAGATAAGAAAAGAATGGAGGAACGATGGATCATGTAGAGGAAAATGGGATGGGAGCAGGTGGGGGAAGGAAAGATAGTAGACTGAGGCAGACAATATTATCCTAAGTATATGTAAGATTATATGAATCGTGTGAATCTACAGTGTGAAAAAAAGATATATTCCCTGCTGTATAATTATATCAAAATGCGATCTACTGTTAAAAAAAAAAGTCAGAATCAAAGTAAGTACTTATCATCAATCTCCCCATGTGGTAAGGCAAGCTTTTTTTTTTTTTGTCCTTTAGCAACCAAAAATGTCATTCTTTGGGAATTCCAGCCTTGTTTAGGTAGAGAGAAGTGGGGGCACTCAGTTTTGACTTGCTGCCTTGTTTGAGTCTAGAGCTTTCTCTCCTATCCCCAGACTCTTGGCCTCAAGGATCAGGAAATAAACCTAGAATAAGCACTACTTTCATTAGTTTACCATTTTAAGTTCATGTTATTTTAATTTTAATTTTAATATTTCTGGCCTCTGAGAAGACCTTACTTTGTTTCCAGATGAGCCATAAAATAAAAGAGTTTCAATTTATTTTTAATCCAGCATTTTCTGGTATGCTAAACTGCAGTGAGTTTCTCTGTACTTTTAGCCTACCATACTGCCAAAACCAGAAGTCCTTAAGAGTTCGTGATGTAGTTGAAAGGCAGAGTTTGTAATGACAACTTTTTTAAAAGTAACCTGGATTAATATTTAGGTTCTTCAGCTATAAAATGACTAATAATCACAGAATTAACCCCACTGAGTAGTGAGATAGAAGTGTTTTCTATCAGTTCACGTGTATCTGATTTAGCCATTCCTTGCCCAGAATTACTAGTTTTATAGACCACCCACAGTGGCTAATGCCTTGAATTTTGTGCCAAAAATAGCTAGATGACTCCTTTACCATTCATAAAACATCAATAAGGTTTGAAAAATTAACTCTTTTAAAGTCTGTTAATTTTCTTTTTCTCTGTGATAACTCTTCAGTAACCCCAAACTATTCAAACTAGCCAGTCTTTCTGTAAGTGTGACAAAACTCTGCCACTTTAGATGTAAGACTTTTACATTTCATCACCAAATGATTTCAAAACAGTTTTTTATACACACACACATTTAACGTATAGATATGTGTGTATGTGCATATAGTGTGTTTTTATGTGTATACATACATATGAAAGGAAGAGTTGATGGTCCACATTTTATCAAGAAAAGGTTTGTGGTAAAAAAAAATCAGGTGGACTGTATGGAAAAGGTGAAAAGAATAGGAGAAAGATTTAAATATTTGACAATCCTAAGGATTATCTCAAATATATATTTTTTCATATATATATATTTAAGATTAATTTGGCAAAAATGCGTCACTTGGGCCCATACCAATAAGACACAAGAGTTCAATTTTACATTGAATATCTGAAACAACATAATTAATCTTATTATGGTAATGTGATCTGTTCTAAAAGTGTTTAGGTTCCCAAATTTAAATTGCTTTGGAAATCTCAGATTAAAATGTGTATTTGTCTGAACAAATTTAATTTTGTGGCATCTGAGAAAAGTGCAGGTAGAACTTCAAATCTGCACCAATGAAAACATAATAATGCTTGCTTAAGGCTTCTAGAAACACAAGACCATAGATGTGGAAGTTGTTCAATAAATATCTTCCAGGTGGAACTAATAAGGTTCAACTGGGAAGTTCTTGCTCCTCTGGCTGAATCCCAGACCTGAGAAGGCACCACCCTGCAATAAAGACTGCAAAGACAGGGTCAAATCAAGAAATGTTTCTGAATAATACACCCAATGGAACATCTTGATTCCTAACATTTGTTTCAGGGGCAAGTGTCACAGTTTCAAATCATTGTTGTTTTCTGGGCTTTGATATTTTACCAGAAATTTTGACAAATCTTGTTTAGAAGAAAAGTTCTTGGTTTTTATGATTTTTCATAGTCAGTTTCTTCCTTACTTTCTTCCTAGTGTTTGGAGATATTCCAACTCCTTAAAATACTTCTATATTTCTTCATTCCTGTCAGCTCTTCTCTTTGTTAATTTTCTTCAATTTAAATCTTTTGGCATGTTTTTAAATTTGAATAGTTCCTAATATTCCCACTATATGATGAATTCTTAAAGTTTCATACAGAGAAAGATCTCAACTAGTTGATCCTTAGGATTATCAAATATTTAAATCTTTCTCCTATTCTTTTTACCTTCTCCATACTGTCCACTTAATTTTTTTTAACATAATTCTTTTCTTGATAAAATGTGGACCATCAACTATTCCATTCATACTGAATCAATCTACCATGGAAATACCATTCATTCCACAGCAGCTATGAAGATCATTAATTTATTTAAAACTTTTTTGTTCCAGTGGGGGTTTTTTTTCCCCCTCAAATTTCTGTTTTCCCTTGAGGAGTTTTGCAGCAAGATGCCTCCCCCAAACCCATCCTTACTTCCCGCAGCATAATCCAATCCTCTTTATTTTGTTCACTGAATGCAATTACATAAAGCCTTCCACAACTGCTACTATCAGTTACTGGTTACTTCTACATTCCCTCAAGAAAACGCCTGTGCCAGTCTTGTTGGGACACGCCTGTAGTCTAAGACACTCAGGGAGCTGAAGTGAGAGAATCACCTGAGCTCCTAGGAGTCTGGACCAGCCTGGGCAACGTAATGAGACTGTGTTTCAGAAAAACAAGAAGAGATGCCTGTGATATTGTGATACATGAGAAATGTTAGTTGTTATCCCGGGTTCTGGGTATAAGCTCCTGAAACCCCTGAGATTTTCTGAGGAAAAGGAGATAAGAGGAGCATTTTTTTGTTTTTGTTTTTGTTGTTGTTGTTGTTGTTTTACTTACAAGCCCCAACCAACCATACTTGAGTTTCTGCTAATGAGATGACCCGTGGAGGATGGGGACTGATTGCCAGATGAACCAACCATGTGAATCTTGAGTTGGAATTTTCAGTCCCAACCCCCGACTCCAGGGGAGGAAAAGAAGTAGAGACAACTCAATCACCAAAGGCCAGTGGTTTAGTCTCACTGACGTAAGTCTCCAAAAAACCTCTAAACAATGGGAACCCAAGAGCTTCCAGGTTGGCAAATACAAGAACCTGCCGAGAGAGTAGTGACCCTGTAGAAGTTATGGAAGTTTGTCATCCCTCCTATACCTTATTCTATGCATCTCTTCCATTTGGTTTGCCCTATGTATCCTTTATAATAAATCAGTAATAGTTGTAAAGTGTTTCCCTGAGTTTTGTGAGCCATTCTAGCAAATTATTGAACTTTGGGGAGATGTTGTGAGAATCCTCAATTTATACTCAGTTGATAAAAAGTTACAGATCATAACCTGGGACTTGTGAATAGTGACTAAAATTGTCAGCATTCTTGGGTCCTTAATCTGTGGGGGGTCTGGGAACTAATCTTACCAAGGAGGTAAAAGAGCTCTACAATGAAAATTACAGAACACTGGATGAAAGAAATTGAAGAAGACCTTAGAAGACAAAAAGACTTCCCATGTTCTTGAATAGTCAGAATTAATATGGTCAAAATGGCCATAAGGGGCTGGAATTATAGTTCAGTGGTAGAATGCTTGCTTAGCATGTGTCAGGCACTGGGTTTGATTCTTAGCACTACATAAAAATAAATAAAGTAATGATATTGTGTCCATACACAACTAAATTTTTTTTTAATTTTACAATTTAAAAAGAAATTTAAAATAATTTGTTATTTTTAAAATAGTACCAAAACCAACATACAGATACAGTGCCATTCCCATCAAAATACCAATGACACAACCACAAGAATGGGAAGTTATACTCCATGTCTGTATAATATGTCAAAACACATTCTACTATCATGTACAACTAAAAAGAGCAAATTAAAAAATACCAATGACATTCTTCAAAACAATACTTAAATTCATTTGGAAGAATAAGACACTAAAACAGCCGAAGCAATTTCCAGTAATAAGTATTAAGCAAGAAAAATGATACAGAAAATACCATAATACCTGGTCTGAAATTATACTATAAAGTTATAATAACAAAATCAGTATGGTATTGGCATCAAAGCAGACATGAAGACCAATGGAACAGAATAAAAGACACAAACACACATACTTACTGACACATCTGATACTCCGCAAAGGTGGCAAAAATATTTATATATTGGGGAAAAGATAGCCTTTTTAACAAATGGTGCTAGGGAAACTGGTTATGTAGAAAAATGAAACTAGATCTCAATCTCCCATTCTGAACAAAAGTCAAGTCAAAATGGATCAGACTTAAGAATTAGACCAGAACCCTTGCAACTTACAGAAGAAAACACTGGATCAACTCTCCATCATATTGGTGCTGGCACTGACTTCCTTAACAAGAGCCCCAAAGCACAAGAAATACAATCAAGAATCAATAAGTGGCATGCCATCAAATTAAAAAGCTTCCACACAGCAAAGGAAACAATGAAGAGCATGAAGCAGGGGTCTACAGAGTGGGAGAAAATCTTTGCCAGCTATTCCTCCAACAGCTGCTCTTTTTCCTTTTTAATGTATCTTAACATTTTAATTTATTTTAAATTACCAGAGTAATAAATGAAAGTAGAATGATTACTGGGGATTGGGAAGAGTGCAGGGAGAGTAGAAAAAGGATGGCTGGATTTGGTCATTGCACACTGTACACAGTTGTGAAAATACCACAAGAACAACTTTCAAAACGTATAAAACTATGTAGGGTAAAAAACTGAAAGGCACCAGGTGCATTGGCACATGCCTGCCTATAATCCCAGCTACTGGGGAGTCTGAGGCAGGAGGATTGCAAGTTTGAGGCTTGTTTGGAAAATTTAATAGAAACCCTGTCTCAAAATAAAAATAAAAAGGGCTAAGATAGCTCAATGGTAGAGAGTCCCAGGGGTCAGTACCAAAACAAGAACAACAACAACAAAAAATCAACCAAACAAAAAAAAAAGGTGAAAGACTTCTCAACTACCTTCCTCCTAACCTTTCCCCAAACTACTCTTAACAACTTTTTTTTTTTTTTGCAGATTTTCAAACCTATATTTCTTTACTAGTTGAGTCAGAATATATTTCTTATTTACTGAGTGTATATATATATTTGGCTTGCTATATATATATATGTATATATATAGCAAGCAGAATAAAATAATGGTGAGCAAAATTAACCTAGTCCCTGCCCTAATCAAATTGATAGTCTAATGTAAATGACATATTAATGAAAATAATTACACAAATAAATGCAAAGTTATGGCCATGTCAGGTGCCCATGGAAGGAAAGGTACATGAAATTATGAGACCATGTAGTAGGTTCACTTGACCTAGTTAGAGTGGTTAGGCAAGGTTTCTCTGAGAAAGAAACGACTATGTTAAGATCTAAAAATAAGATATAGTAATTAGGTAAGATACAGGAAGACCTTTTTTGTTTGTTTGTTTTGTTTTTGGTGGTGCTGGGGATTGAACCCAGGGACTTTTGCATGCAAGGCAAGCACTCTACCTACTGAGCTAACTGAGCTATACTCCCAGCCCTAGGAAGACCATTTTATATATAATAAACAGCATTTATAAGTGTGTTATACACACATTTGTGTATTTATATGTATATTATCTCAAAATAAAAAAGGGGTGACTCAGCAATAGAACACCCCAAGTTCAATCCCTAGTACCCACCCTCCCAAAAATGAGCCAAGAATCTTAGGCAGTAAGAATTTCACTACATTCTACATAAGTCAGAATATATCTGAAGAAAAGCACTCAGATCAGGACATCACCTTTCAACAAGTACACAGTCCTCTGGGTGCGGTGGTGCACGCCTGTAATCCCAGCACTTGGGAGGCTGAGGCAGGAGGATTGCGAGCTCAAAGCCAGCCTCAGCAACTTAGTGAGGCCCTAAGCAACTCAGTGAGGCCCTAAGCAACTCAGTGAGATCCTGTCTCTAAATAAAATACAAAATAGGGCTGGGGATGTGACTCAGTGGTGGAGTGCCCCTGGGTTCAATCCCCAGTACCAAAAAAAAAAAAAACAAAAAAACAAGTACACTGATGAATTAGGACAGTAAGTCTGGGTGCAGGCTTGTGGGGCAGTGGTGGGAGGAGGGGGGAGAAAAAAATAAAGGAAGATAATATAATTAGTTTTAAACATGTAAACATTTCTAAGAAGTTCATTTCACTAAATATTTAACCAAAAGCTAAATGACCATCTGCTAAAGTTTCTTATCTCCTAAAAAGAACCTATTTAATCCTGCCATTTTCTTACCACCTTTTTCCCCAAAAGTCTTAAAGGATAGTCCATACTCACTGTCTTGACTTCCTAAAGTCTTTTCAGCAAAACGGGCAAAATGTTGGTAATTATTGAAGCTAGGTAACAGGTATAAGTGGGTTCATTACACTACTGTCTCTAGTCTTCTACATGATCTTTATAAGTATGGGAAGTTTGGGACAGTGACTGGATACTGAGATTACCATACTAAAAATAAAAACACTATCATCATAAAATTGTCCGTGTTTCTGTTTCCTACCTCAGATAACCATCACCATTCAGTCTCTTAAGATAGAAATTTTGGACTTATCTTTAATTTCCCTTTTTTAAAAAAATATTTTATTTAGTTGTAGATGGATGTAACACCTTTATGTATTTATTTTTATGTGGTGCTGAGGATGGAACCCAGTGTCTCACATGTGCTAGGCAAGCACCCTACTGCTGAGTTACAACCCCAGCCCTAATTTCCCTTTTTTTCATCCTCATGTCCCCAGCTGTACAGGTATTAAGTCTCAGAGTGTATATCAGAGATGTACCCCGAGATAGTACATCCTGGGTAACCATGTCAAGTTCAGACTCTCCTTTGTTACCTGAAAGACATCAATGGTATTCTAATGCTGTCTCTGCCAATACTCGGCCCTTGATCCAGTTCATTCTCAGTACAACCCTCAAAGTCACCTCCCAAATACACAAGCTGATTATGTTACCGTTGCCTAAAAACTTAGGATGCCTCATTGTATAAATGTGCCCTTCCTTATCTGGCTTCACATATTTCCCAGGGGCCTTATATCTAGCCTTATGCGTATATCTTATATGCATAAGAGACACTGAACTTTTCACTTTTTTCTGAAAACATCATCCCATTTCATCATGGTGACTTTAAACATGCTGTTTCCCCTACTTGACATGCCTTTCCCATATTTTCTATCTGGCAAACTGGTACCACACTTCAAGGTTCAGATTCCTCAGTGGGGATTTTCCTTGTCACTCATTCAACAAAAATGTACTGTACACCTATCAATATGTCATAAACTGTCACATTAAGAACTTGTACTCCCATTCATATTCTTTCAGTACTTTGTTAGCACTGCTATAATTACACTCACCATATCATACTACAGTTATCCTTTTATATATCTCTTCTCCCAGCTGGATCATGAGATATTTGAAGGCATGGTTCCTATTCAATTATTCTTTACATATCTAGGATGCTGATTTTGTTCTAAACAAATCAGTTTACCTCTAGATTATTTCTAGAACTAAAGAATAACAATAAGTATTCCAATTTTTCACATTAGTATCCAAAACAAATAGCTACACACTTACCTCATGGGTCCATAGTTCAGTATTACAAATGCCAATACTATCATGACACAGATAGCTCTTCGCTTTGGACTAGGGACTTTAAGCCTCTGGTTCTAAAGAAAATGATAATATGAAATACAATTAAACTACCTATGAATCTCACAAAAAACAACACCTAAGAAAAAAACTTTCCTCTTTACTAGCTATATGAATATTTTTTTATTTAAAAGCAAAAACAAAACTCAAAAGTTGAGAAAATAGTCCTTTTCAAGACTAGAGTAGAGCCTTCCAAGTTTTCTTTTCCAACAGAGAAAAGGAGAAAAGTCAAAGAGAAAAAATACAGCAGAGAATTCAATAGTTTTATATTTTTATGAATCCCCAAAGAAATTTGAGACACTTCTGTAGTCTGTCTTTTAAATCACTGTTTTCACCAACACACCAGAGTGTTACCATGTGCTCAAGAGTTAAGATAGAAAGAACAGTGTAAGAAATCCCAGTACACAGGCATCTGTTTGGTTCAGAACTGCACTGCAGCGGGAAATCCTAAGGCAGCAGATTTCATGAACAGAATTGAGGAGACGATTAACCTTGAGACAGGTATGACAACAAAAGGCAAAAAACAGTGGGCACGTAGACATAGAAAAGATAACATTTTTATTTCATATTTTCTTTTTTAAGAGGACTATTCAGGAGTCTCAATCTGATTCACCCAGTCAGGAAGCTAAAAGGTACTAAGGTAATGAGTTAGGAGAAACCCAAGAAAAGGAGACTTATAAATAGATTGGGAAGTATAGTTCAAAAGATCATCTTTCAAATTTTTTATTTTTTGGCTTACTGTACCCTTGTTTTCCTGGCAGTATTGTTTTATACCATTTAAGATGTAAAAGTTTATTAATTTATTTATAAGAAAAAAATAACTTTAACCCAGCAGGCTCACCTCTGATACAACTTCATCCAACTGCCGCTTCAGTGATCCATTCTCTTTCTTCAGTTGTTCATTCTCTGAAAGGGCAGCCTTTAATCTGGCCTCTAACCCTAGCATATATTCTTTCTTTTTCTTGCGTGACTGACAAGCCGACTCTCGATTTTTTATCATCCGTTGCTGCCTCCTTAGCACAGCAATCTAGGAAAAGTTAGGATGAATCAGAATATTATGATTTTAGAATCAGACCAAAATAGATCAGAATATACTGAATTTTAACAATTATTTTTAAACGACTTTGTTCAAACTATAGGTTACTGGTTATTTTAAAACAGTTTTTAAAATGTACTGTTCAAACTAAGTAAATAAAAATCAAAAGATGAAATAAGGCTTTTGGAAACATAAATGTTAAATAGTTTCTTCTCAAGTGCTTCTAAAGCTTATTTATTGATTTTCCAATTTTCTCTTCAGACACTCCCTTAGAAGTTCCTTTAAATACATATGTATACTCCTCAGTACTCAAGAGGAATTGGTTTCAGGACTCCCCATAGACACCAAAATCTGCAAATACTCAAGACCCTTATATAAAATGGTTTAGTTTCTGCATATAACCTACTCACATCCTCTTGTATATTCTAAACCATCTCTAGATTACTTATAATATCTAATATAATGTAATGCTATGTAAGTAGTCATTATACCATATTGTTTAAGAAATAATAACAAAGAAAAAAGTCTATACATGTACAATACAAAAGTAATATTTTTCTGAATATTTTTTATCTCAGTTGATTAAATCCATGAATATGGAATCCAAAAATACAGAGAACTAATAATACATACATCTTTAATCAACATGTCTGGCTACAAATTAACTATGTTCCAAAGCCATATGCCCAATTACTTATAAGACTACTTCCACTTGTGGGATCCATTCAAATTCAGTATGTGCAAAGTGAATACATCTCCCTCGATCTAGATTTTTAAAAAATCTACCCATCTCTATCAATAGTATCTCTCAGAATACAAAGGAGGAAGTGATCATTATTATTTGTCTTTTAATCCCTATATTCATTCCGACTCCCAATTCTTCATTGACTTATCAAATACGTATGAAATATATTCTAATAATCAACTTTTTTCTTAGTTATTCCTTTTTCTCTATTCCCACTGACATTCTCTTAACACAGGTGCTCATTAATTTACCCAGACTATTGTGACAGATGCCTATTAGAATTGTCTTCCATTTTATCTTGTTTGCCATTTCTAAAATAACCCTCCGAATGTTTGTCTCACTAATCCATTGCAAAGACAAGCTAGTCATACATCCCAGCTACCCACTTTCAAGTTCTTCCTTAATGTGACCACTCCCTACCTAACCATACCTTCTGCCCTAACTATACAACTATTTATGCTACATCCTCTAATCTTCTCATTTGAAGCTACTCAATAATCTCCACACATGTCTATTCATACTGTTTTTTTTTCCCATTTGGGATGTCATCTCCTCTACTGACTTTGTTCAAAGGTCCCTCTAAATTTTAATTATATTTATCTGATTTTTAAATTTTCTCTGAACATCTTACTCCTTTATAATTTGGAAGACAGACCAGAATACTCAAATGGTCTCACCTGTTTTAAGAATGTTCACTTTACCTAGATTTTTAACCTTGGAAACCAAAACCATGTCTGATACTACCTTTTTGTTTAATACCCACAATATTTACCATAATCAAAACTAACTGAACAAAGTTATTTTTGTTAAGTTTTCTAACTAAGTTGTAGAAACCTTTATTATAGCATTAGTCTAATTGGGGGAGGGGGCGGTAAGGGAAAGAGGCAACAAAATTAAGTCCATAAAAACTACCAAAGAATAATATTTAAATTGATTAGTGTTAAGTACACAGATTCCTGAATTACTGACTTCTATATACTTTGGAATGGACTTTAAAAAATAAGTTTTCTACTGTGGGGTGTTCCATAACTCAATCAGTAAAGTTAAAAAATTTCATATCAATTTTTTTAAAAATAATAACACAATTCCCATCCAAATACATTTCCTAGAAGCAGGTATGTCAAACCAATCACAAGATCTCCCAGCACCAAGTATTGTCAACAATCTTTCAATCATAACCTATAGGGAAAAGAAATGCTACATGAGGTATCAAAAGAGTATTTTTTCTAACTTCACAAGGATGTTGATTATATGATTACAATCATCATCTATAAAAATTTCCTTGTACAGCAACTATCCAACTATCCCACTCTTCAATAATTCTCTCTCTCTCTCTCTCTCTCTCTCTCTCTCACACACACACACACACACACACACACAACACATACACACAGAGCAGTGGCAAAGTCATGGTGGATTGATTAATCACCAATTTCAAACTATTCTCTGGAAAATACCACTTTGTCAATCTAATGTTATTTTTAGTTATTGTCATAGTTCCTGAGAATGCCAGTGTCCATAATTAATACTTAATACCAGAGCGCTGAGGTACACAGAGCACTGAACAAGTACATAAAAAAGAAGGTTCCCAGATGGAAGAGTTCATACTAAAAGTTAGATAAAAGGCAACCTTTCTTCAAAGGCCACGTAACCTATGGAATCTGGGGAGGCACACAGCACACTGTTTAATAAATTTCAAACAAGAATTAGGTATTTCTATAAACAATAAAAACACCTGCATATTATACAATATTAAAGGTTCAAAGGTTGTCCACCCATATGCCTCTTACTAAAAAAAATGAAAACCACCTGTGGTCAAATATTCATTTTTTTTTCACATAGAAAAAGAGCCATTATAATAGTCCTAAAAATATTCAATATGACCAATAAAAACAAAGGGAAAAGGCAGTATAAATGAAAACCACAGGAGTTAAGAAACAGGCTTCCAACTTCATATCCAGCAAGCTCTGTTCAACTACCTGAATATACACTTAAATTATTCTATACTTCCTAGGTCAAAAAGAAGTATATATTTTTAGATTAAACACACATATACTGTTTGTTGTTTTAGGGATTTGGGGGAGGTGGGTATTTACCTCTATAAGGAAAAAAAAAAAAGGATTACTCTGTGATTCTGTTTGGTAAATTGATTTTTTGCATATACATTTCTGGCATGCAATGAGAACAGCACTATAGTATTTCGATTATATTGATGTTTCATAAAATATTTAAGTCATCTCCACTTGTTGAAATTACTATAGTTTTCAAAATTCCTTAAATTAAGCCTCATCATTGTTTTCATTGTTAGAGCTTGAAGGGCCAAGGTTAAAGGTCAGTTCACTCCAAGCCCAAAGGTACTTTATATAATGGCTTCACCCTGCTTTTAAATAACAAATAGAAGGTCTTGCATCACAGCATGGAACTCTAACCTCAATGAACTGTGTGGTTACTTTAATTATATGCCTGTTGAAAATAGAGACTTGTGGAACTGCCTGTATAAAATCATACTCTGACCCACTAATCAACTGGTCATAAAATCAATACTCTAACCCATTAATGAATTGACACATCTCCCCTACAGGCATATCGGATGATTTAACACATACTGAAATGAGCAAACAGCTGGCCAATCCCTGCTTCTGATCACACTGTCTTCAGACATCTCTCCCACCAAGCACTGGGCCTTGGAAAAAGAACAAAAGAAAAAGCTTCACAGCTACAAAATATTTTCCCTTGAGTGCCACGGTACCATAAAATGTGTTTTGCTTATTAAACAAGCATCTATTTGAATGTAAGAAAAACTTACATAAAAGAAAACTTTCACAAGTGGGCAAGTTCCTTTTGAGGGCTGAATCAATTTAAAAGTCAAAAGTTCCAAATTTTAAAATTTCTACCAGTGATAAACAATATTATAATCCTTTTTTATAAAATATATTATTCAGATCCTTGATTCTGTTATGCTAATAAATGAGCTTCAAAGAACTGAATGACTATAAATTAAAGTAATATTAAAATAGGATTATGTTATGAAATACATTTCAATGTGTCATGTGTTAAGTCAGATCAGGTATTGAGAATCTATGGATGAATCATATAGTAAGTACTGGCTTACTGCCAGTAATTTTTCTATCAGTCCTAATTCTCATTTGGGTGAATTTTGCCCTTGAAATTGATGGATAAAGAAGAAATTTTAGCCTGGCGCAGTGGCACACGCCTGTAATCCCAGCGGCTTGGGCGTCTGAGGCAGGAGAATTGTGAGTTCAAAGCCAGCCTCAGCAAAAGCGAGGTGCTAAGCAACTCAGTGAGACCCTGTCTGTAATAAAATACAAAATAGGGCTGGGGATGTGGCTCAGTGGCCAAATACCCCTGGGTTCAATCCCTGGATCCAAAAACAAAAAGAAGAAATTTTACCTCTTCATCAGATCAGATGTAAGTGAATACACTAAGTCTGTGTTCAATAGATTCAAAATTGAAAGTAAATTTCCATGTACATTTCTTCTAAGTTACATAACATATATTATTGGATACATTAGTAAACACATTTATGGATACATTCTAAAAAACATGTATAACTAAAATCGCTGGCAAATTTAATTCATGGCTTTTTTTTTTTTTTTTTTTGAGAAAATGGAAAAAGGTTCATTGCTTTGCTAGTCAAGTAGAAACACAGGAGACTCCCATCCCAAACACTGTGATTCTGATCACCAGCAGGAACAGGGATGTTTTTAAATAGGTGATTCAGAGAAAATTTTAGGAAAAGAAGACAGGAAGAAGGTCAGGGAAAAAGAAAAAACTATGTAAGTTTCAAAGTGACAAGGGATACAGTCAAAACATCAAGTGAACCCCTGTTACATTTCCCTACTGTCAATTTCTAGCTTCCATTTCTATGGAAAGTGGGCAACAACATCTCCAAGCTACTTCCTGCTGAAAGGGGGTGAAGTTGGGTGAAATGACCCAAAGTCCTTGCTCTCTATCATTAAGGGCATTCAGCATCACAGCAATGCCCTGGTCCACAGGGGCAGATGACAGGTGACTGGACAAGGCATACATAGGGCAGGGATCATGCTAAGCCAACAATAAACAAGAAAGAAAAGCTTTACTGTTTTGTAAACAATTAGCACAAAAGTAATTAGTATTTCAGCCAGTCTCTGAAAACCTTAAGGACAATAACTTAAAATCTTGTCAGTGAAAAACAGATCAAGTTTATCAACATAGGAAGTGAGGAAGATTTGTGGGTCTATGAAATCAGACTTAAATTAACTCAGGAGAAATTTGCAACCCTTGTCATTATTATTAGGCACTCTCATATAAGAACCCTTCCTTTATTGCCTCCAGCATTACTTACTTTTAGTAGGGCTGACACAAGTGTACATCTTAAGTTACATTAAAAAAAAAAAAAATTGTTTTTCCTTTTAAATGTCCATGTAGGACTGTCTAGGTAGGATTGTGCTTAGGCTATACTCTCCTGCCAGATGTTTAAGACCAAGTTGGCCAAAACTGACCTTGTTCCTTTCTACTCTTAAGAGTCAGCTGAGATTCCTCAGAGATCACGATTGGGGACATACGTGAAGCCTCCGGCTCTTTAGCTTTCCTCAACCAGTAGTGCCACTTGCCTAATTTGTGGTATTCTATTTGAAATGTTCAAGTAAATATTTTAATTTGACTTCTGTTAAGAAACTTAAGTATACTACTTTTTTCTCATAAACTTATTTAAAGCAGAAAAAGGGAAAATTTAGACTTATACTAGCTCTATTCTTCTCAATTTCTTGAGAGTCAAAATTTCATTTTACTCTTATCTTTTTTTTTTTGTATGTATGTCATATACCAGTTCCAATTTACCAAAAGTTAAAAAGAAGTTTCATAACTGGCAAACTGAACCATCTACTTGAGTCAAGGTAATAATCTTCACTCTGCAAATTCTTTCCTTCATTCTTTTTTAACAAAGAATGCCTTCTGATATGTAGCCTAATTTCCAGAATAAGAATAGATAACAAAGTCCCTGCTAAATTCATACTGCCCTATCTAATCTCATCTCTGAATGAAGGGAAAGACTAATATAGAGGCAAAGGCAGGAATATGTTCTTAGAAAAGTCACTGTGGGTATAGCCTCTTTGAAGAATAGAGGGACCAGAGTCCAATACACATGAATCTTCAAAAGATCCTCAGAAAAATTTCCTGTACCTTCAATGACTCCTCTGTTTCATGTTGTCTTAGTCAGTGTGGGGCATTGTGACCAAAATATCTGGCCAGAATAACTTAGAAGAATAGTTTATTTTGAGCTCATAGTTTCAGAGGTTCAGTCCATAGTTGACCCACTCCATTACTCAGGGCCCATTACGATAGAACAACATGGTGAGGGAAAGCTGCTCACCTCATGATGGCAGAAAATTAGAGGTGAGGTGCAAGGGACAGAATATAAACGCCAAAGGCATGCCCCCAGTGACCTACTTCCTCTAGCCACACTCCACCTACCAACAGTACAGTAGTCCTTTCAAATCATTAATCCGTCAAGTGGATTAATCCACAGATTAGATTATAATTCTCATAATCTAATCAATTCACATATTTCATTGTTTCATGAGACAATTCATATTACATTGTTTCATGAGATTTTGGGGGATACTTCATATTCAAACATTTTGCCCCTGACTTTCAAAAGCTCCTGCCCAATTCATAATGCAAAATATATTTAGTTCATTTCTAAGAATCCCCATAATCTTAACAGTTTCAGAATTGCTCAAAAGTCCAAGCCCAGTCTCCTCTGAGGCAAACTCTTGGCTATGAGCCCCTATGAGAAAAAGAAAAACAAAAAGAAAAATCAAAAGCAAGTTACATATGCAAAATACAGGGGCACAGAGTAAACATCCAAATTCCAAAAGGGAAGAATAGGGGCAAAGAAAGAAGGAATAGGACCAATACAAGACCAAAACCTAGCCAAGCAAACATTTCCTGTAGCTCCAACTCCAACATCTGGGACACATGGTAGCAGTAAGTGCTCTCCAAAGAGAATGGGCAGCCCCCTCCCCTTTGGCCTTGCTGGTTGCAGCTCATGTGGGCTTTCTTTTACCTTGATTCTATCCACATCCTGTGGTTTTCCTCAGCATAAGTTTCATTATACTAGCATCTCTTAATCTTTGGGGTCTCCACTGCAGTTTGACTTCCTTTATACACATCTCCACACATCAACCTCTCAGGGGCTGCCTGTAGAGATTCTGACCCTGCCATACTTTGCCTGCCTCCCAGGCCTTTCTTTGACATCTCGATGGAAGCCTCTATGACCCAACTTCAGTATCCTACATTTCTACAGAACCAGTACAATGAGGATGATGCCCATTTGGCCAACTCAAGTACTAGCTAGGCCTTCTTAGACTGTGCCTCAGTGGTCTCTGAGCAGCTGGTGACTAAGCATGGTGAAACAACTTCATAAGAACCCCTGATACATTGGGCTGCGGTTGTGGCTCAGTGGTAGAGCACTTACCTAGCATGTGTGAAGCGCTGGGTTCAATTCTCAGCACCGCATATATATAAATAAATAAAACTTAAAAAAAAAAAAAGAACCCCTGATACAGAATACAGATACAGAGATACCCTCAAGCTCTCTTAAATGAGTTTTCACTTCCACATGGTTAAACCTACAATAGGGTGGTTTTGCTGACTTCTGAGATGCCCTCAAGGCATTTTTCTCATTGTCTCTGTGCAAAAGTACTTAACTTCTCTTTAGAGGTGGTAATCTCTTCATCTTTGGCCTCAATTTTACACTCACTTTTCTGGCCAAATTTCCACTCTGCTTTCTACTGCTCTCACAATAAACCCTACCAAAAGTTGCAATATCTACACCATGCCACTGCCTGAATACTGTGCTGCCTTAAATTTCCTCCAACAGATATTAGCCTATCCCTTCAAATTCTGCCTAACACAAAGTCTCAAATGGGCAAAATGCAGACAACTTCTTTATCAGAATGTAACACAAATGGCCTCTAGCCCAACATCCAAAAGAATCGTCATTTCTCTCTCACACATCACGAGCAATCATTACTATCAACATTCCTATTGGCATTCAAGTCTTAGAAGTTTCCATTAAAATCACCATTAAGCTCTGCTTACAACATTCTAAAGCTTCTCCAGCCTGTATCTCCAAACTCTTTCAAACTTGTCCCTCAAACCAGTTCCAAAGGTCAGGTTAGTCACAATGATTCCACTACCAGTACCAATTTCTGTGTTAGTCAGCTTTGTATCGCTGTGCCCAAAATACCTGACCAGAACAACTGGGAGGATGAAAAGTTTATTTTGAGCTCAGTTTCAGAGGTTCAGTCCACAGTCAGCTGGTTCTACTGCTCTGGGTTCAAGATGAGGTTGAACATTGTAGCAGAAGAGCACAGCAGAGCTGCTCACCTCATGGTGGTGGGGAAGGAGGGAGATAGTAAGGCACAAAGGATACAATATGAAACCCAAAGACATGCCCTCAGTGACCTACTTTATCCAGACATATCCTACCTGCCAACAGTTATTAACCAGTAAAGTAGTACCTTCAAATCAATAACCCATCAAATGGATTAAGTCACTGATTAAGTCAGAGCACTCATACTCTAATCATTTCATATGCTGCTATATTGTCTCATGAGTTTTAGGGGGATACCTCATATTCAAACCATATTACATATGTCCTGGAAATAATGGCTATAATTCTGTAAAAATACAATAGTGCCCCCTGTATGGTTTCAGTTATCTACAGCTACTATAGCCTGAAAACACTAAATGGAAAGTTCCAGAATTAAACAATACTTTTCTGAGCAGTGTGATAAAATCTTATGCCATTCAAGATGTGAATCTATGCTATATATATGACCTACCCATTAATCACCCCAGCAGCCATGTGGGTTCTCATTGACTATCACAGCATGGCAGTGCTATGTTCAAGTAACCCCTACTTTACTTATCAATAGCCTCAAAACATAAGAGTAGAGATGTTGTTCTTAATCCCATACTATGCCTAATTTAAAAATTAAACTTTATCATAGGCATGTATGTATAGAAGAAGCAAAATAGAGTTCAGTACTGTTGTGATTTCAAGCATCCACTGGGCGTCTTGAAACATATCCCCCCTAGATAAGGGGAGACTACTGTAATGGTAAGTAAGTCATTAAATGACAATGCTGGAAACCAAATATCTTTAATTCTTGACCAAGCATTGTAGGGAATTGAAAGAGCTTGGAAAAATCACTTTTCCAACTTAGATCTATTTACACAGTAAAAAGAGAGAATTACACCAGAATAGTGCTTTTGAAACTATATCCCACTATCAGGATCACTTTAGTGAATCACTATCCTTTAAATTTTGACAGAAAAGCATAGGCTAGAATTTAAAAAAAAAAAAAAAAAGAATGCTTTATATTTAGTGAGAGCTCATTGTTTCATGAGATTATGTATAGGAGAGATGTAAAATACATTTCTTACAGTGGACTGTGGACAAAAAAGTTTGAAGTCACTCTGTTAGTTCTTTAAAGGTCTCATCCAATCCCAAAACCAAACAGTTCTAAGCCTGATGCTAAATATATATACTTAATTATACTTAAATACTTAATATATAGCATAATAATGACCATTATGTCATAAAATATGGATGAGATTAACTCTAAGTTTTATTTGACATCTCTAAGTTTTATTGGACAATACCAAACTGTTCAAATAAGGTCAATTTATATAAAACTTTGGCTTTAAGGACTTAAAACTATCTGCTGACTTAATTTTTTAAAACTGAGTGTTATGACTACCTTAATTTTTATAATAAGGAAACTATATTCATAGGGAGGGAAAAGGAAGCAGCAAGTTTCAAGAGTTAGGCATAAAAAACAAAATAGGATTGGGGATGTGACTCAGTGGCCAAGCACCCCAGAGTTCAATCACTGGAACCCAAAACAGAGGTTAGAGGGAGTATATATGCAAGCTATGTTCTTAGACAAGTTCCTGGCATATAATACTTTATCAATACATCTTAACAATATGGCCTTGGATAAATCTTAACAATATGGCCTTGGATAAAAACACTTAAACAATTAATTTCTTCAATAGTATAATGCAAATAAACAATGCTCACTTTAAAAGGATTTTGAAAGAAACAAATAGGACATATGAAAACAAAAAGGGTCAATGTCCAAAAAGATAAAAGGCTATGGGAATGGGAATGTTTCAGATGAAAGAAGGTTGAAGAGATTTAACAACTAGATATAATATCTTACCACATACTGGATCCTGTACTAGAGGGGGGTAAAATTCAATAAAAAAAAATATTTTAGGTCAACTGACAAAATAATAATATTGAGAACTAGAGAAATCCAAGAAGGCAAAATAGAGGTCTATTTCTGGATGCTCTGTGGCATGAAACCTAGAAAGCAGACAGGCAGGTTCTCCACAAGGTGGGTGAACAAAGAGAAGGTGGGGCACTTTACTGGAGCCTAAAACTGGACAGTAAAAGTAGATCAGGGACACAGTAGGTTGGATACAATACGGAAAAAATCCCCAGAGGCACTGCCACTGCCATAGCCAGGCTGCAAGCTCTAGCCAGAGAGGGGACTCCATGAGCATAGAAGAGGTACAAGGGAATTAAAGGAGCCTGCATTTTTGGGAGGCCCAAGACATGTCTGGTATGAAGTGTTTAGAGCCTAAGGACATTACCCAACAAACCTGAAGAACGCGCTGCAGGATATATGACTGTGGGGAAAGAAGCCACCATCTCTCTAGGCAGCATGTGGAAGACAAAAGAAGGAACCATTTTGCAACTATAATGCAAGGGCTGGCAACTGAGGAAGCTGATTCCTGACAAACTCAAGTTTGGCACAAAATACAGACCCAGTAAACACACACTGAACAACAAAGACTGTGCTTAAGTAACCAGAGAAAATCAAACATGGGGAAACCCACCAGGTTCTACCCTGCCCTCTCCAATCTGCTTGCAGAACCCACGAGAGAGATCCATCCGCCTGGGAAATCCGAAGGGTGGGAGTGGGAGAAGTTGGAGACTGAACCTGAGACCAGGAAACATGGGTCTGCAGATGACATAGAGGACTATGAATTGGCTGCCCCACCATAGGAGTGGAAGCTCTGGGGTAAAATCCTCCAGCATGGACCAGCAGGTAGTGGGCCCTGAGGTCCACTGATTTAAAAATCTCCAGACAAACTGGCATACATCATTGGCCCCTGGAAAGGACCTGGAGCTCAACTAAGCTGAAACCTATGGAATTACCTCTCCCATTCCAGCAATCCAGAGGGTGGACCATTACGCTTCAGACAACCCCATCTAGAACTGCTGAGAAGAGGAACTGAGAATATTTTGAACTCCAACAGAAAGAATTCTTTATTCATCAAGGTTTTTTTTTTTTTAATTCTTTTTCACTGTTTAATTATAACCTTAGTGGTACATGGACATTTATACAGTCCTACTTCTCTTTCTTTCTTCCCATCTCTAGCATTTTGAAGTCAATTATTTTATATGGAATAGGTTTTTTGTGAAATAGGATGTTTGATTAATATATTTTAGTTTTGTTTTGTACTCTTTTATATAGTGAAAACCAGCAAAGGAAGGGACTACACTAATGGAACAATCAATCAAAGGAGAAACTAATTCAAATCAAAAACTAGAAATAAACTATAATGACCAGGAACACAAATCATATCTCAATAAGAATCTTGAACATTAACGGTCTAAACCCATCAGTCCAAAGACATAGACTGGCAGAATGGATTAAGAAACAAGACCCAACAATATGCTGTCTCCAAGAGACTTACCTCATAGGCACAAACATCCATAGACGGAAGGTGAAAGGATGGGAAAAAATACATCACTCACATGGATTGCGTAAATAAGCAGGGGTTTCTATCCTCTAAAATAGACCACGTAATGTAAGCTATGTAATGGTAATTATACAATTGTAATATTACCTTAATACATTATTAGCATCTGTAGGGCTGATTGATAGCTCCCTTTCCACTACTATTTTTTCTTGCTTTTTCTTGATTACACTTGTTAGATTTTGATACTTTTAGCTGTATTATTTCTTCTCTATTTCAGATATTTCTGCTTCTACTCTTTATTTTTTCCTTCCTACTACCTAATTTGAAAATAATTTGTTAATCTAGCTTCTTTCTGATACAAACACTTTGTTACAAGTGTGCATGTGAGTACTATTTTGTCCCAGAGATTCTGATATTTTAAGCTTTTATTTTCACTTAGTTCAAAGGACTTTTTATTTACTTTTCTTATGCTTTCTTCTCTGATCTGTGAGATATTTGTAAGTGTGATGTTTAATTTTGAAGTAGTTGAGACGTGGGTGTGGTTCTATATATCTTAGGGTGATTGATTTCTAATGTAATAAATCATGCAGGAAACAGTCTGCATGATTTCAAATTTTTTAAATTTCTCAAAGCTTATTTTATGACAGAATATAGTCTATCCTTATTAATTTTCTACTTGTCATTTTTATGTATAGTTCTCTATGAACAGCAAGTAGGTCAAGGTGGGTGATAATGTTGTTAAACCTTCTATATCATTACTCCTTCCAGCAAAATGAGGGGGCTTAAAATTTCCCCCTTGTGGATTGTAGATTTGTCTTTCTAGTTTTATTAATTATTACTTCATGCATTTTGAAATTGTGTTATTAGGTACACACACATTTAGGATTGTTAAACTTTCTTGAAGAAGTTACCCTATTATGGTTACAAAATGTTTCCCTTTATCTCTAAAAATACTTTTTATTGAAATTTATTTTATATTAATAGCTCTGCTTCAGATTTCTCATGCTTATTTTCCCCTTCTTTTGCTTTTAACCTATTGGTGTATTGATATTTAAAGTGTGACATATGTATAGAGGCTATAGTTACTGTTTTCTTTTTACATTTATACCTTTTAATTGCAATATGTAGTTCATTTATATTTACTTATTGATATTGTTGAAAACGAAGAACACCTGACATGATGATCAGAGGAAAATTGGGCAAATGATAGATTGGATGATGTAATATTTAGGAAAACAGGTTGAATAGTCCTGCTGTCAGACTCAGAGAGAAGATTATTGGAATGCTTTTGTTGCAATTGTTCATTCTCTTATTTATCCTAAGGTACACAGCAAGAGATTTACATTATTGTTTGTTAACACCTGTTATTTTGCAAATAAAAAATAATATGCACATAAAAATAGTAATAATATTGAGAATTGACAAGTATTTTATCAATGTAAACTGATGAAGCTGATGACTGTACTGTGGTTATGAGGTAATATCCTGTCTTAGGAAATATATATTGAAATATTTAGGAGTAAAGGATCATGGAGGCATGTTGCTTACCGTACAGTGGTTCAGGAAAATGGTTGTATGTGTGTGCATGTGTATGTGTGTAAATGATGGATAGGTAGGCATAAGAATAAACAGCAAGCAAATAGGATGAAATACTAAAATATGAATCCAGCTCTTTAGCTAGATGTGTGTTCTCTGTACTGTATTTGCTTCTGCAACTTTTTAAAATATGAAATTATAACCAAATATAAATTGTCTCACAGAGAGAAAGGGGGAGAGCTACAGTGCAAAGAGCACACTGAGGATTTATTTTAAAAAAGCATTTTTGTGATCTGTGCTTATAAATTTTATCCACTGATCATTGGGTTAACTTGCATTTTTCTCACTGATTTATATTTTTCTTTAGAACACAAAATCAAAGGAGGCAAAAGCCACAGAAAATTTAAACCATAACATTTTTAATCCTTGAATATCATTTTTTTTTTCAGTTCTGTATGACAGGCTGACAGATTTGGCTCCATAGAAATGTTACAGGCCAGGCTATATGGGCAATGACTAAAAGACTCCATTTTGCTGAGACTCCATGTCATGTAGGAAATGAGCTTCTCCCATGGGAACACCTGCCTCTGTACCCATCAACAATTGCTTAGCTTCTCCCATGGGAACACCCCACCTCTGTACCCATCATCAGTTACTTAGCATGATATGTTTAGCAATACAAAATGACAATTCTCATGTGATGAAAAATTGTTCCCTTTTTATTCTTATTTCTCCTAAACAATGCACCACGTGAACAGCGATATCAACAATGATTGTGTGGATGTTAGTAACCATTCTTTAGTTTGTACCTAGGTAAGGGTCATTTGACCCACTTCCACCTCTGCTGATGATTTCATGATGTAAGTTTGTAATTTCGAATCATAGCAACAGACACTTAAGATTGATGTGATTTTTGGTATAAGAATCCCTGCAACCCTATGGTCAGGGCTGTTCTCCCAATAGTCATTTTTGGGGCATTGTGTGAGACAGTCATTTGGCTGGCTTAATAAAGACTCTCAAATTTGGACTTTGTAGTGGTGATCAGTCTGTTCTTAAGTTGTGCCCCATAACATCCTGGAGGTTAAAAACAGTGATTCTCTATATCTAAGGATGGAAATCCCCATTTTTTTACTGAGTCCATGAGTGTGGTATGTTTTTTCCCCTCCTTTCACCTTTAGTCTATGGATGTCTTTTTCTATGAGATGAGTCTCTCGAAGGCAGCATACTGTTGGGTCTTTCTTTTTAATCCGATCTGCCAGTTTATGCCTTTTAATTGATGAGTTTAGGCCATTAACGTTCAAGGTTATTATTGAGAAATGATTTGTATTCCCAGTCATTTTGGCTTATTTTTGGTTTTTAACTTGAGTTGGTTTCTCCTTTGATTGGCTTTGCCTTTAGGGTATTTCCTCCCTTTGCTGACCTACACTGTTGTTTTTCATTTCCTCCTCATGGAATATTTTGTATCAGTAGAGTATGTAAGCTACCCTTGAACATTTGTCAATGGAGAAAGAGAAAACAGTCTTTCATCTATAGTTTTAATATACATTTCTCTTTTTTAATGAGTGAGTTAACTATTTTGTTGTTTATTAACAGCAAATTTTATTTCCTTTTTCTTTGTGTTGAAAGGGTTATGATTTTGTCAATTTACATATTAGGAAGGATAGCTCTTTGTGATATGAGCTGTAAATATCTCCCTTAGTTGTCTTGTTTTAAAAGTTTATGATGCCATAAAAAATTGATCTTTATGTAACAAAAAGTACCAGTGAAATAATTTATGATTTGGGGATTTTGAGTCATGAAAGGTTAGATAGTTCTTTCTATCTCCAGATTTGTGAAGAAAAAATTTTCAAGTTTTCTTCTTACTATTAAATGGTTGTGTTATTTTAAAAAATATCTTTGGTACATATGCAATTTATCATGGCATATGAGGTAAGGTAGGGATATTACTTTACTTATCCCTGTAACATTTATTGACTACTTCTTTTTCCCAGTGATTCAAGATGATATCCTCTTTATACATTCAATTTCTTTTTTTTTTTTTTTTTTTTTTTGGTACTAGGGATTGAACCCAGGGACACTCCATCACTGATCCACATTCCCAGCCCTATTTTGTATTTAGAGACAGGGTCTCACTGAGTTGCTTAGGGCCTCACTAAGTTGCTGAGGCTGGCTTTGAACTCACAATCCTCCTGCCTCAGCCTCCCGAGTCACTGGGATTACAGGCGTGCGCCACCGCGCCCAGCTTCAATTTCTATATGTATCTGAGTGTACTTACTTCTGGGCATGCTGTTTTGCTAATAGACCAGTATGATACTCTGAAATTATTTAGGCTTTTAAAAATGCCTTGGTGTGTTTTAGTGCTGGTCCCACTTCTATGTTTATTTTTTTCACTAAATTTAGAATCAGGTGACATAGCTTAAAACTAAGTTTTCATTGTGATTTTGTTAAATTTACAAAATAATTTACACAATAATATGGTCCTTCTATTTGCTGAAAGGCTATTTTTTTGTCTTCAGTGGTATTTTAATTTTTATTTTTAATATGTCTCACATTTTTATTGACAAATGTATTAATACATTTTTGTTACTGTTATATATGCAATCTTTTCTCCCATTAAATCTTCTAAAAGATTGTTTGAATATATGTAACCTACTGATTTTTGTATGTTGATTTTGTACTTGGTAATATAATTGAGCTATCTTACTGTTTGTAGTAGCTGCTAATAAAATATCTTGAATCTAAAAAATAAAATAAGGAGAGAAAGGAAAAAAAAAAAAAACAGTGACTTTCTACCACTGACCTACATCCCCAACTAAGTTACCCAGGCTTAGCTGCCACCCTCCTGCCTCAGCTTCCCAAGTAGCTGAAATGATAGCCATGTTTCACTTTGCTTGAATAACATTCTTTAACAACCTCTAACCAATCAAATTCTCTTTTGTTAACAATATTCTTTCACTTAGTAATCTTTCAGAGGACATAGCCCTTCAAATATATATAGCCACTGATACTTTCAATTTAAAATTTTTCATTCTTCTTTGTGATATATCTATTTATATATTTTGTCCATTGATTATTCAGTTACTTTTCTTGCTGATTTATAAATACTTACATTTGTTAAAAAATGGTTTTTGACTACAAAAAGTTGTATATGAATGGTCAAAATATTATTCAAAATAGCAAAAAAGTGCAAGTAGATTCTTGGGATCCATCTCTTATCCACCTCTCCTGTTCTCATGAAGCCCAAGTTGCTCTGCCATGCAAGTGTTGGAAGAGCCTTCGGGAGAATATTAGACGCCCTGAAAGCCAGGAAATGAACTTTACTACAAGTTTATACCTGGATTAGAGGAATTCTGAAGAACAATATCAACATGTTTTTTGTTTTTCATAAGGTTAAATAGTACATGGCTTGGCTTGGAAGTACTGTAGTAAATACGGCTCAATGGCTTCTCTTAAACTAGTGTTGATCCTGGGATCAGCAGAGGCCAAACACCGAGTTAAAGTATCAATACCCAGATGATTGCCCAACCCAGGACTCTTAAGAGAAAGAAGCTCACAAAGAAGTCCCTTCCTTAAAAGAAAAGGTGATAACTATCAACAGATGGGTAGACCTATAAGCAATATGAAAAAGCAGGGGAGCAAACCACCAACAGCCCATAACACTGAGTCCATCAACACCAAAGTGGAAGAAATGTCAGAGAAAAAAATTTAGAAAGTTCATAGTTAAAATGCTCGACAAGCTAAAAGAAGATATAAGGAGTGAAATTAGAGAGAAAATACAAGAAGTGAAAGATCACTTCAATGGAAATAAACAATCTAAAAAAGAAACAAAAATCCTGAAAATGAAAGACTCAATAACCCACTAAAAATTCAATAGAAAGCATCACCAATAGATTATACCACTTTAGATAGATTTTAAGGCCTTGAAGACAAAGTATATAATCTTTTTTTAAGTAAGAAAAACAAACCATTTAATAATTACAAACACTGCAGCAGTCAACAGCAGGACACTGTGATGCTGAGGGGGGTTGGCATGATAGAGGTACACATGGGCCACAAACATACACAATCTTTTTTTTTTTTTTTTTTTTTTGGAACCAGGGATTGAACTCAGGGACACTTGGCCACTGAGCCGAACTCAGGGACACTCGGCCACTGAGCCACATCCCCAGCCCTATTTTGTATTTTATTCAGAGACAGGGTCTCACTAAGTTGCTTAGGGCCTCACTAAGTTGCTGAGGCTGGCTTTGAACTCGCGATCCTCCTGACTCAGCCTCCCAAGTCGCTTGGATTACAGGCATGCACCACCACGCCCAGCTATAAATAATCTTAAAGTTGACGATAAAGAAAAGAGGTGAAGAGACCATGAGCAGAATAGTTAAGAAATCTGGGACAACATCAAGAGACCAAATTTAAGAATCACTGGGGTAATAAATTAAATAAATAAATAAATAAATATCACTGGGGTAGATGAAGGCTCAAAGTACAAACTAAAGGAATGCACAATCTTTTCAATGAAATAAAATAGAAAACTTTACAAATGCTAGGACCTAAGATGAGAATTCAAATATAGGCTGCATATAGAACATCAAATAGGCATAATCAGATCTACGAAGAGACAAATTATAATGAAAATGCCTAGTATAAAAAATAAAGATAGAATTTTAAAATCTGCAAGAGAACAAAACTGGTCACATTTAGAAGAAACTAATTCGAATTTCAAGTGATTTCTCAAACCAGGTCCTGGCTTTTAGCCAGGAGGACTTAGAATAATATGTATTAAGCTCTAAATGAAAACAGTGCCAACCAAGATTACTATATCTAGCAAAATTATCCTTCAGAACTGATGAAATAAAAATCTTCCATGATAAACAGAAACTAAAAAAAAAAAATTCTTAACTACAAAGCCTGTATTATGAAACATACTCAATAAAATATTTCATGAAGAAATGAAAAATAAAAATGAAAACAAGGACTGAGGTTGTGGCTCAGTGGTAGAGTGCTTGCCTAGTATGTGTGAGGCACTGGGTTCAATTCTCAGCACCATATATAAATAAAGGTCCATCTACAACTAAAAAAAAAATTTAAAAAAAAAAATGAAAACCAGGACTGGGTTGTGGCTCAGTGGTAAAGCACTTGCCCAGCATGCACAAGGCACTGGGTTCAATCCTCAGCACCACATATAAATAACTAAAATAAAGGTCCACTGACAACTACAAAAATATTTTTTAAAAAAATGAAAACCAGCATAGGGATAAATTATACTAGAATAGTCAATTAAAGCAGAATTAACCCTGAATTAAACATTAGAAATAAACCAAAATGGCAGGAAATAAAATCATCTCTTTATAATAATTTTGAATGTAAACAATCTAAACTCTTCAATCAAAACAAACAGAATTCCAGATTGGATTACAAAACAAGCCAGGCCGGGCACAGTGGCGCATGCCTGTAATCCCAGCACTTGGGAGGCTAAGGCAGGAGGATCGCAAGTTCAAAGCCAGCCTCAGCAACTTAGCGAGGCCCTAAGCAACTCAGTGAGACCCTGTCTCTAAATAAAACACAAAATAGGGTTGGGGTTGTGGCTCAGTGATGGAGTGCCCCTGGGTTCAATCCCCAGTACAAAAAAAAAAACAAGCCAGGTACAGTGGTGCATGCCTACAATCCCAGTAGGTGGAGAGTCTAAGGTAGAATTGTAAGTTCAAAACCAGCCTCAGCAAAAGCAAGGCACTAAGCAGCTCAGTAAGACCCTATCTCTAAATAAAATACAAAATAGGACTGGGGATGTGCCTCAGTGGATAAGTGCCCATGAATTCAATCCCCAGGACGTCTCCTCAAAAAAAAAAAAGACACAAAAACATGTTGTCTGCAAGAGACTCACCTTATAAAGACATCCACAGATGGAAGGCAAAAGAATGGGAAAAGATGTACAATGCAAATAATATCCGTGAAAAAGCAGAAGAAACTATTCTCATAAAAGACAAAGTAGGATGGTGTGACTCTACTTTGTGTACAACCAGAGAAACAATAACTGTACTCCATTTGTGTTGAATGGATCAAAATTAAATGAATAAAAATTAAAAATTTAAAAATTTAAAAAAAAACAAAAGACAAAGTAGGCTTTAAGTCAAAATTAATCAGAAAAGACAAAGCTCACTTTATACTAGTTAAGGAAATCATTCAAAAACAAGAGATAATGATTATAAATGTTTATGACCCAAACAATGGTTCACTTACATACATAAAACAAACCCTTCTCAACATTAAGAATCACATAGAACATAATACAGTAATAATGAGTGACTTTAACACACCTCTCTCACCACTAGATAGATCATCCAGATATAAACTAAATAAAGATTCTTCAGGAAGAACTATATGGAGATCCAAGATGGCAGATTACAGAGAGGCTGCATTCCTTGTCGCTCTGTAACTCAGAATTCAAACAGAGGAAAATCTGTTTCTCCTTGAAGCAGTCTTTACTCCTCATTGATCCCCTGCTGTTTAACACAACTGTCTACCTTGAGCACCCACGGTCTACCAGCAGCGACTAGATTTGAGTGCAGATTGCTCACTGACCGCCGCCTATCACCCATCACTTGCCTGTTTGCCTGCCTCTGGCCTGCCTATAGCCTGCCTTTCACCTACCCATCACCCACCGACCGAGGTTCATCGGCCAATCATATGCCAGTAGCCTGCAGAGCCTGCAGACCATCAGTAGATCGCCAGTTGCCTGTTGTTGCCTGGAAGTCCACTGTCACAGTAACCGCAGGTTTGGTTACCTGTGGCTGCCGCCATTTTGGGGAAAAAAAGCCAGGAGCTGCAGGACTGCTGACCCGACTGACAGCACCCAGCCTCCAGGATCCCCGGCATGACTGACAGCACACCACTTCCAGAGGCCCAGCCTGACTGAATGCACCCCACAGTGTCTCGGTGCCCACGCCCTGCACTGCATCTCCCCATTTGCCAACACATTTGGAAGCCAGTGCAGACATCTTTCATTAGATGGGGTAAATCCCATCCTGAGATGCCTGCTGGAGACTGGAAGCTCATTGCCAGGTACCTCTCATCCATCAGGCTACTAAAGACTGGGAGGTTTGAATAGTATATGACTGTTACAGTGTAGATTGTTTTTTTCTCCTTTGTGAAAGCTTTTAAATTTTTATTTCTTTACTTTTCTTGCTCTCTACTTTCTGTTTGTTTACCTGTTTCCCCAAGGGCTTTTCTCACTTTTCTCATGCTAACAACCAACTTCTTTTGACTATACTTTCACTCTTCCTATGATCTAGAACTTCTTCATACTCTTTTCTTACACTGTTAACAGTTACATCCTATACCCCTCCCCATCCTCTTTGTCCTCCATTAGAAACTGCACTCCTCATTGCAAATCTGTTTGTTATACTGTAGATAATAATTGAGCTCATCCTGTTTATTATGACAATATTGTAACAATATTGTAACAAAAAGACTACTGCAACAATAGTCTTCATAGGGGCTATTTGGTTTAGAGCTGCATATTGTCTGTACTGGGTGTTGCTAATATTGATCCCCCCTTAAAGAAGAGGTTTCAGAAAACTATAGGGCCACTATAAGCCTATAGGGCAGAAACTATAATACCCTGGATCTGCATTGCTAGAGGGGAAGATATATGAACAACATGAAAAAACAAGGGAGGAAACTTCCCAACAAACCAAGACTCTACACTAATAGAATCCAATGACAGCATGGTAGAAGAAATGCCAGAAAACGAGTTCAGAATATACATGATTAAAATGTTCAGAGAAGCAAATGTTGAGTTAAGAGAGTAAACATAGGCAATGATTGACCATTCCAATGAGCAGCTGAAAGAGCAACTACAGGAAACAAAAGATCACCTCAACAAAGAGATATTCTGAAAAAGAACCAAACAGAAATCCTTGAAATGAAGGAAACAATAAACCAAATTAAACACTCAATGGAAAGCATCACTAACAGACTAGATCACTTAGAAGACAGAACCTCAGACAATGAAGACAAAATATTGAATCTTGAAAATAAAGTTGCCCAAACAGAGAATATGGTAAGAAATCATGAACGGAACCTCCAAGAACTATGGGATATCATGAAAAGATCAAATTTAAGAATTATCGGGATTGAGGAAGGCACAGAGATACAAACCAAAGGAATGAGCAGCCTATTCAATGAAATAATATCAGAAAATTTCCCAAACCTGAAGAATGAAATGGAAATTCAACTACAGGAGGCTTACAGAGCACCAAAGGCACAAAATTACAGCAGATTCACACCAAGGCACATTATAATGAAAATGGCTAATATACAAAATAAAGATAGGATTTTAAAGGCTATGAGAGAAAAGAAACAGATTACACATAGGGGGAATACAATATGGATATCAGCAGATTTCTCAGCCCAGACCATAAAAGCTAGAAGGGCCTGGAAAAATATATTTCAAGCTCCTGAAAGAACATGGCTGCCAACCAAAAATCCTATATCCAGCAAAGCTAACCTTCAGATTTGAAGATGAAATAAAATCCTTCCATGACAAACAAAAGTTAAACAAATTTACACTTAAAAAGCCTGCACTACAGAACATTCTCAGTAAGATATTCCATGAGGAACAAATGAATAACAATGTAAGTCATAAAAGGGATAAACTATCCTAAAAGAAAAGTCAACTAAAGGAGAAGTTAAGTTAAAAACCAAATCTAAGCCAAAAATGACTGGGAATACAAATCATACCTCAATAATAACCCTGAATGTTAATGGCCTAACCTCGTCAATCAAAAGACATAGATTGCCAGACTGGAATAAAAAGAAAGACCCAAGAATATGTTCCCTCAAGAAACTCATCTCATAGAAAAGGACATCCACAGACTAAAGGTGAAAGGATGGGAACAAACCTACCACGCACACGGACTCAGTAAAAAAGCGGGGGTTTCTATCCTTATATCAGATAAAGTGGACTTCAAGCTGAAGTTGGTTAGAAGGGATAAAGAAGGACATTTCATACTGCTTAAGGGAACCATAAATCAAGAAGACATAACAATCATAAATATTCATGCCCCAAACAATGGCCCATCCATGTACATCAAAGAAATCCTTCTCAATTACCGGAATCAAATAGACCATAATACAATAATTCTGGGTGACTTTAACACATCACTGTCACCACTGGATATATCTACCAAACAAAAACTAAACAAAGAAACCATAGAACTCAATAACACAATGAATAACTTAGACTTAACAGACATATATAGAATATTCCATCCATCAACGAGTGAATACACTTTCTTCTCAGCAGCACATGGCTCCTTCTCTAAAATCAGTCATATGTTATGCCACAAAGCAGTCCTTAGTAAATGCAAAAAAGTAGAGATACTACCTTGTATTCTATGGGATCATAATGGAATAAAATTCGAAATCAATGACAAAAGAAAAGATAGAAACTACTCTAACACCTGGAAACTAAATAATATGCTACTGAATAAAGCATGGATAACAGAAAACATCAGAGAAGAGATAAAAAAAATTCTTAGAGGTAAATGAGAATGATGATACAACATATCAAAATCTCTGGGACACTATGAAAACAGTATTAAGAGGAAAATTCATTGCATTGAGCACATTCAAGGAAAGAATAAAAAGTCAACAACTCAATGACCTAACCTTACATCTCAAAGCCCTAGAAAAAGAAGAACAGAATGACACCAAAAGTAATAGAAGACAGGAAACAATTAAAATCAGAGCTGAAATCAATGAAATTGAAACAAAAGAAACAATTCAAAAAAATTGACAAGAAGTTGGTTCTTTGAAAAAGTAAACAAAATAGATAAACCCTTAGCCACACTAATAAAGAGGAGAGAGAAAACTCAAATTACTAAAATTCATGATGAAAAAGGAAATATCACAACAGACACCACTGAAATATAAAACATAATCAGAAGCTACTTTGAAAACCTATACTCCAACAAAATAGAAAATCTTGAAGACATTGACAAATTTCTAGAGACATATGATCCTCCCAAACTGAACCAGTAGGACATACACAATTTAAACAGATCAAATTCAAGCAATGAAATAGAAGAAGCCATCAAAAGCCTACCAACCAAGAAAGTCCAGGACCAGATGGATTCTCAACAGAGTTCTACAAGACCTTCGAAGAACTTATACCAATACTCCTGAAAGTATTTCATGAAATAGAAAAGGAGGAAACCCTTCCAAATTCATTCTATGAAGCTAGCATCACTCTGATACCAAACCAGAAAAAGACATATATAGAAAAAAAAACATTAGACCAATATCTCTAACGAACATAGATGCAAAATCATTAGCAAAATTCTGGCAAATCGCTTACAAAAACATATTAAGAAGATAGTGCACCCCGATCAAGTGGGGTTTATCCCAGAGATGCAAGGTTGGTTCAACATCTGGAAATCAATAAATGTAATTCATCACATCAATAGGTGAAGAATCATATGATTATTTCGATAGATGCTAAGAAAGCATTTGACAAAATACAGCACCCCTTCATGCTCAAAACACTAGAAAAAATATGGATGGTAGGAACATACCTCAACATTGTAAAGACTATTTAAGCTAAATAGAGAGAAAAACTGAAAGCATTCCTTTTAAAAACTGAAACAAGACAGGGATGCCCACTGTCACCACTTCTATTCAACATTGTGCTGGAAATGCTAGCCAGAGCAATTCGACAGACAATAGAAATTCAAGGTATACGAAAAGGAAAAGAAGAACATGATGACATGATCCTATATTTACAGGATCCAAAAAACTTCACCAGGAAACCTTTACACCTAATTAATGAATTCAGCAAAATAGCAGGATACAAAATAAACAAACATAAATCAAATGCATTTATCTACATAAGCGATGAATCATCTCAAAGTGAAATGAGGAAAACAACTCCATTCACAATAGCATCAAATAAAATAAAATACTTGGGAACCAATCTAACAAAAGAGATGAAAAACCTCTACAACGAAAACTACAGAGCATTAAAGAAAGAAATGGAGGAAGACCTTGGAAGATGGAAAGATTGTCCATGCTCTTGGATAGGCACAATAAATATAATCAAAATGGCCATACTGCCAAAGGTGCTATACAAATTTAATGCAATTCCAATAAAAGCTCCAATGACATTCCTCATAGAAATAGAAAATGCAATCAAGAAATTCATATGGAAGAACAAAAGACCCAGAATAGCCAAAACAATCCTGGGCAGGAAGAATGATGCAGGAAGGTATCGCAATACCAGAACTTAAACTCTACTATAGAGCAATAGTTACAAAAAACAGCATGGAATTGGCACCAAAATAGACAGGGAGACCAATGGTACATAATAGAGGACACAGAGACAAACCCACATAAGTACAGTTATCTCATACTTGACAAAGTGCCAAAAACATACAATGGAGAAAAGACAGCCTCTTCAACAAATGGTGCTGGGAAAACTGGAAATCCATATGCAATAAAATGAAATTAAATCCCTATCTCTCACCCTGTACAAAACTCAACTCAAAATGGATCAAGGATCTAGGAATTAGACCTGAGACTCTTCACCAAATAGAAGAAATAGTAGGCCCAAATCTTCTTCATATTGGCTTAGGACCAGACTTTCTCAACATGACCACTAGGGCACAAGAAATAAAAGGAAGAATCAATAAATGGGACGGATTCAAACTAAAAAGCTTTTTCTCAGCAAAAGAAACAATCAATAATGGGAAAAGAGAGCCTACAGAGTGGGAAAAAATCTTTTCCACACACACTTCAGACAGAGCACTGATCTCCAAAAGACAGAAACCACCCTAACAACTGTAGATTAAATAATGCACTTTTGAATAACACATGGATAACAAAAGAAAACAGGAGAGAATTAAAAAAATTCTTAGAAACAAATGAGAATAGTGATACAATATATCAAAATCTCTGGGACAGTATGAAAGCAGTTCTAAGAGGAAAGTTATAACACTGAGATCATACATTAAAAAAAAAAAAAGAATACCAAATAAATAATCTAACATTACACCTCATGGCCCTGGAAAAGGAAGACTAAACTAACAAAAAAATCAGTAGAAGACAGGAAATAATTAAAATCAGAGCTGAAATCAATGAAATTGAAAATAAAAAAAATAACACAAAGGATCAACAAAAGGATAAACAAGGTAGGTAAACCCCTACCCAAACTAACCAAAATAATTTAACGAAATTAGAAATGAAAAAGGATATGTCACCACAGACACTACTGAAATGTAGAGGATCATCAGAAACTATTTTGAAAACTTATACTCCAATAAGCTAGAAAATCTTGAAGATACTGACAAATGACCTACTCAAATTGAACCAAGGATATAGAAAATTTTAGAAAATCAGTATCAAGTAATGAAATGGATGCATCTATCAAAAGCCTTCCTACAAAGAAGTCTAGGACCAGACCCAGATTCTCAGTCAAGTTCTACCAGACCTTTAAAGGAGAACTAATGTCAATCCTCCTCAAATTGTTCCATGACATAGAAAAGGAGGGAACACTACCATATTCTATGAAGCCAGTATCACTCTGTTACCAAAATCAGATAAAGACACATCAAAGAAAGAAAACTTTAGACCAATAATCTTGATGAAGATACATGCAAAAATTCTTAATAAAATATCGACAAACCACATACAAAAACACATTAAAAAGATAAGGCACTGTGAGCAAGTGGGCTTCATTCCAGGGATGCAGGCTTGGTTCAACACACAAAAATCAATAAATGTAATTCACCACGTAAACAGTTAAGGACAAGAATCACATGATTATTTTAATAGATGCAGGAAAAAGCATTTGACAAAACACAGTACCCACTCATATTTAAGACACTAGAGAAAGCAGAGACAGAAGGAACTTACGTTAACATTGTAAAAGTTATATACAGACAAATCCAAGGTCAACATTATACTTATGATACTCGGCAGACGCTACACTACAAGTCTGCCGCTGTCCCCAAGGTACAGTGCTCTGCCAGTGTGGACCCTCCAGGTGTTGGCTCAGCAGGCCGAAGTTGGCGTGAGGTTGGCCCTGCAGTCCAGCCCTCTCCTCGGATTCCGGGCTGTCTACGACCAGCGCACCTTATGACCTCCTGGGGCTCCCTCCTGGGCAGTGGGCACACGACATGCCTGCAGGGGAAGGCAAGGGGGGATGAGGGCTCTCCCAACCCTTTGCTGCAGTTATTCCTCCCCGTGCCATCTGACAACCCAGCTGTCAGTCTGTGATTCTAGCCAGCCATTAGTCTGCCCATCAGCCCGAACTCCGCAGTCACTGGCCTGATCCCTAGCCCGTGAATTTTAACCACTCAGCAATTGGCCCCATCAGTAGCCCATGAAATTCAACTACCTAAGAGAAGCTCCCCCACCATTCATATTCTTATTCTTATTCATATTCATTCTCTTTCTCTCTCTCTCTCTCTCTCCAAGGCACAGACTGTTCATCTGGCTAATAAAATCTCTTGCGTGTGTTCCCACGTTAGGAGTGGTTCTTCTGGGTGCTTTTTACTCTTCAGTACTGAACAGAGAAAAACTGAAAGCATTTCCTATAAAAGCATGAACAAGACACGTACTCTCATGACTCCTATTCAACACAGTCCTTAAAACTCTAGCCAGAGCAATCAGCCAGGAGAAAGAAATCAAAGGGACACAAATAAAGAAGAGCTCAAATTATCTCTATTTGTTGATGACATCATCCTATATTTAGAAGACCCAAAGAACTCTACCAGATGACTTCTAGAGCTGATGAACAAATTTAGTAAAGTATCAAGATACAACATCAAAACACATATATCAGTGGCTTTCTATTCTAACAATGAATCTGCTGAAAAGGAAATTAGGAAAACTATCCTATTCACAATACACCCCCAAAAAAAGAAAACTTGGGAATCTAACCAAGTAAGTGAAAGATATCTACAATGAAAACTACAGAACACTGAAGAAAGACAATGAAGAGGACCCTAGAAGAGGAAATGACCTCCCATGTTCTTGGATAGGTGGAATTAATATCATCAAGATGGTCATACATACTACCAAAAGCATTATACAGATTCAATGCAATACCCATCAAAATAATAATGACATTCCTTCACAAAACTAGAAAAAGCAATTCTAACATTCATTTGGAAATAAGAGACTCAGAACAGTCAAAGCAATCCTAAGCAAAAAGAGCAATGCTGAAGGCATCACAATAATGGACCTCAAATTATACTATGAGCTACAATAACAACAACAACAACATGGTATTGGCTCCCAAACAAACATGAAGACCAATGGAATAGAAGACCGACAGACAAACCCACATAAATACAGTCATCTGATGCTAAACAAAGGTGCCAAAAACATACATTGGAGAAAAGAGAGCCTAAAGACCCATAAAGTATAGGAAGGGAGGGTTAGAAGGAAATAGGGGAAAGTACTGGGGATTATAATGAAGCAAAACATATTACAAGCATATATGAATGTCAAAATGAACTCCACTGGGGCTGGAGTTGTGGCTCAGTGGTAGAGCACTTGCCTGGCATGTGTGCAGTCCTGGGTTCGATTCTCAGCACCACATATAAATAAATAAAATAAAAGGTCCATTGACAACTAAAAAAAAAAAAAGAACTACACTATCATATAAAAAGAACTCAGAAAAGATGCATACAAAACTAGTAAACTGCATGACTGCTTCTGGGCAGGGAAACCTATTTGCTAAGGAATATCTCCCTAGAATGAATTTTCAGGATAAGTTTGCAGGCAAGGCAATTAGAACCAGGCTTGGTGGCTCGTGCCTGTAGTCCCAGGGGCTAGGGAAGCTGAGGCAGGAGGATCATGAGTTCAAAGCCAGCCTCAGCAACTTAGTGACCCCCTAAGCAACTCAGTGAGATCCTGTCTCTAAATAAAATATTAAAAGTGCTGGGGACGTGGCTTAATGGTTAAGTGCCTCTGGATTCAACCCC